>CM031237.1:128024268-128335376 GCA_018340775.1 Taxus wallichiana var. yunnanensis
GGTTATGTGGATTTATCCATGGTTGGTGATTTGTATGGAATGAGGAGCACCACTTCAATGGATATGTTTTCATAGTAGGTGGCACGATAGTTAGCTAGATTTCTAGATCGCGAAGGTTTTCTCCTGCCTACTATAGAATTTGAGTATGTTGAGCTACTGAAGCTAGCAAGGAGATGATATCAATGAGCACATTCATGGAATATTTAGGAAAGGAGAAAGAGGATTTTAGATTGAACTTTGATATTTAGAGTGCAATTCATCCGGCAAAGCACTCAACATTTGATTCTATAACGAAACACATTCAATTGAGATATCGGTTCATACGAATGTATTGGAGGATGGGTAGCTGATGTTGGATAAAATTCATAGAAATGATAACCATGTGGATATGATAATGAAGACATTGGAAAAAGACATATTGGATATTAACTCCACTTCTATTGATCTTGAGTTTGATTCTTGAGGAGGAGAAAGCAGCAAAGAAAGAATCAGGGAGGATGAAGCAGAAGGTACAAGCATGCAACAATTTATCTCCAAATGGGAGATTGTTGGGTCATGGAGCTTAATTTATTCACTTGCATGATTTTACAGACTTTTTAGAATACACGAATGAGCAAGCGAAATCGAGACACCCATGGACCGATATTGGTCCGTAAAGAAGGAACCGACATCGATTAAGGCTAACCAGGACATCCGTTTCATGTCCATGATTACTATAATTAAGTTGTGGGAATTAGATCTATCTTTAGGTGTAAAGTGAATCTAATGGTTGTAATTTCTTAGCTAAATTTTCCTAAGATTGTAGATTCCTATATAAGTATAAATCTAGAGTTTGAGAGAGAGAGAGAGAGAGAGAGAGAGAGAGAGAGAGAGAGAATTCATTTAGTATTAAGAGAAGTTTCCTTTAGAGAGAAATAGAGAATTTTTAGAGAAGAAAGGACACGACATCCAAGATGGTGTGGGTGATTACAAATCTTCATTGTATTTCCTATGTGATGATAAATTGGTTTTTCTTGGTGGATGTAGCCCACCCGGTGAACTATGTTAAATCTTGTGTATTGTTTCTTCTTTCTTATTTCGTATTGATTGCTTATATGCTTAGATATGATTAATATCTATACAACTCGGTGTGCTAACAACAAAAAATATATCATTATCACATTCATAAAATAAATAAGAAGGGACATCAACGTATTGTTTTCCAAATAAAGTTACCATTTCCATCCATGAATAAATAGAGTCTATGATAGAAAATTTAAACCAATTTTGAGCATTTCCTTGCAATTTTTACACAAACATCCTCATAACTCACTTGGTATTCATGCATCACTTCCTCAAACATGACAAGATGTTGTTCCATAGAAGTATCACCATATCCTTGAAACATAGGAAATTTGAGTTTGATCCCAACAGGGATCTGATGGGGATATCCACATATTTTCTTAAAGTCCAAGGGTTTGAATGAACTTGGTTTAAAAGGAACTTTAGAAGGAAGAAAACTCTCACCACTATCACAAATACCCATGGAACACCTAACAAAAGCTGACTCTCACAAATCAATCTTCATCACATTAAAATCTAGATGACACAATGGTAACATAAAACATGATTTGAAACAAGATACAAAAATTTCAGTCGAACCTCATCAAAATGAAAAACCACTAGTCTATTACAACCAAAAGGATAATGAAGTCGCCACTAGAGTGATAACTCTAGAAAAATAAATCACATGACATCACAATAAAAACATAGATCAAACCATATTTTCAAATATTTATGAGATCGGTAGAGGAAGGTTAGATCAACAACCCATATGAGTACCAAATTTCAGGATCGAGTCCCAAATGTATAGCACCATAAATGGTATTTTCTCCCATATTTGCACCCCATGGAAAGGGGAAGTGGAGTTCATAGGAAGATCAAACAACAGAGGGGGACCATCACAAGAAGTCATCATGTAGCAGGAGGAAATATCTCCTTCCGGGTCTCATCCAAACTTCCCAAGGGAGTGATGGGGAGACACCTAGATAAAGGGTGCGACTATGATCCTGCTTCTTTTGAATATTCCTAGGTGGGGTGAGAGCACAGAGAAATTATGGTCGTGGTAGTATGAGAGCTTGGGCATGGACTCGGTAGAGTGTCCCATAGGCTTTGGAAAGACACCACCAAATATAATGTCCACTCAAAAGAGTGGTCACTTAAACCCTATAAACACCTAAGAACCCGATAAGGACCACTAGGGGCAATGTTGGTCTAACCTGCAAGTTTCCTCTCAATGTTTTCTACACAAGTTACATGTAAATTGATAATGATGGGACTTTAGATCGGGGGTGAAAACAGGTGGGGTATGTGAGTTGGTTACGTGTTATCCCGAGAGTGGGTTGGTGGGATGTAAACTTGTGATCGGGGACCCACACGAATGAGTTAAGGTTCTTTACTAGAAGGATAGTTAGATTTTTTGGTGGGAATAACAGGTTTCGACAAAAAGGTAGGAAAAAAGGGAAAAAGACCTCAAGAGGAAAAGGGATGGGGAATTCTAAAAAAATGTGAACCATTGTATGTATTCATTTTTTTCTACATGAATGTAGGTGAGGAAAATGAATGGGCTTCTTTTGGGAGGTTAGTCTATAAGAAAACTATGGGAAAACAAAGATTTAAAATTCCTAAAAATCCAATGCAGTTACACCTAAGGTAGGATCATCCGATGCAAAATCATGCTAAATATTCGGATCAAGGGACCCCTAAGAAAATATGAGTTATACCCTCCAATCCCATTTAGTCCGCGAGGATATTTTTATAGGCTTGAAGGGAAGTTTTTGTGTACCCCAGAAATGTCAAATACTCTAACCCTTCCTAGACAAGAGTTGAGTAAGTGTAGGATACATCAGAAAATTGAGTTACAACCATGATTCACATAGAATTATAACAAAAAGACAAACATCATTCCAACATTAACATCATTTAGTAGTAAAATAGATAGATATCATGAATCTTGGTAAAATTGACAGTGAAAACCATTAAACCAAGGAAAAACAAGGGAAACATATATTAATTCTCTGAAAGCCTATTAATGACTATACAAATGCAATCATCTTAACAAAAATTCCTAATAATTAGGTTATACTTGGGAAAACTTCATCATAATATAGTCATTCCTTCATCAAGCAGTGCCTCGCAAATTCCCATCAAATATTTTATCCCAAGAGCTTCCCACCCATTTTATGCCCTTACTAAGAACACTACTTTAAATCCCTTTTTTCTAAAACACCCATTCTTCTTATACATCCTCTTATCTTCTTATAGTTTTAAAGTATATTTTTAAGATGCTCGAGACAAACTTTCATCGTTATCAATGCTTGGGGCCACCATGAAAACTACAATGATTACTTACAAACCGCGGCTAATTTTCCAATGCCACTATGTCCCTCATACATCATCATGTCATATTCAAATATTTTCCAAGTCATGTCACATTTAATAATTAAACTTTTGCACATGTGTAGAAGCATGATGTGGCCAAAAGGGTAATGTGAAAAGACCGTTTTGAAATGTGTGGGTGTTTAATCCATTTTTGGCAACATGTTACTCATTAATTTTTGATCTTCATTTAAATCTTACATGTACCTATAAATCGGGAATGGGTATGGAATTAATTAGTGAAATGATTTTCCTTTTCCGCCTCGATCTTTAGTGCCATGCTTATTTAAGCGGTTTTACCCATCCTTCCATTCTTTCACCTATATCTCTCGTGAGTCATATGTGAAAATTCAAAACCATTTTATTTTTCGTGTTGTATCCATAAAACTCGATATTTTTAGCAATGGCTTTGTATTTCTCGAGTGTGAGTCCGTCGAAGGAGGAATTGGACCATATGGGCCAATTTTTTCAACTTTTAGGGCCAAATGAGGATCCGATTCACCAAGTTTTAAGCATACCCAATGCTTTGAAGCCAACCCCCCATACTACCCTCATCAAGTTGAATCAATTATTTTCTTTCTGAACCACCTAGCTGAAATGTGCCCTTCCTTCCCAAAGTGTTCCAAAATCTTGACTTTCACTTGATCTACCCTGTGTTCTATTTAGATAATGATTCCTTGAGGAATCATTAGTCTCATCACTCCCCTTATGTTCAAAAATACCACCGACATAGGTTCAAGGCTTATTATGCCCTTCCCTACTAGAATACGAGCTTCCATAGTTTTCCATAAAGACAGAACCAAAGTTCAAAGTTTCCTCCTCGAGACTTGTGCACGAGAGAAAAATTGAAGAGCGGATTGCGCAAAGTGTTAGAATCCTATATGGAAGACATCCATGATGTGGGTGGGCTACAGGGAATTTTCATCCCGGAAGATGTGTGCTCTTCTTAGTGACTCAATTAATGAAGTGACACCTATTCCATAGGGCTTCCGACTAGATGTCTACGTACAAAAGTATATGATATAAGTGGGATCGCTCTTCCTAAATGGGTGAACTCGCCTAAGTAGAAGGAGCTGGTGGATATTCTCGAACGGGATGAGGGTGATTATCCACACTTTGTGTGAAAGGGATGTCAAGGGTCCTAGGGAGGACATACAATTTGTCTTCGAGTGTCGTGGCTCATGATGATATTATTCAAGCGGGAAGACTTACTTGGGCATGACCATGAATTTCAAAATGATGATGAACTTGCATCAGTCTAATGCTTAAGTCATTTTCTTTTTGTTATACAATCCATGTTTGATAATACTATATATCGTTATGTATATATTTCACGAGGGAGGCCCCTGAAATAGAACCCCATTTTGCTTAGTGTAATTGTTGTTTTGAATTATTTTTTATATGTTAGGTGTAACTATTATTTATTTAATCACATTCAACCATATCTTTGAATTTCCTCATTTTCTCTTTTTGTAGTAAATAACATCCTCAAAACATACATTTCACCTAATATATGTATCGTTATATATCATACTTAATCGCACAAACATCATAGGAGAGAGAAAGAAGCCTTTGTTTTTATTTTCCCCTTCAAATCTAGGTAAAACTAATTTTCTTTATTTATTTCTACCTTTGATTGAATGACTGAGATTAGAACAAAAACTCGTGAGTTATTTCAAAACTTGACAAAAGCAAATTGGGCTCTAGACCCTAAACTCTACGCACTTTATGAATTGTATATTGTTCCTTTCTCGGATACCAAAGAAAAAATGCCTTTTGATCATTTTTAGATAAGGCCAAGAAATAATGACATTCATATTGGGGTTTCATGTCAAAATCTATAAATATATCACCTTTGGGATTTAGGGATAATTTTCACTCACGACATCCACTTTTGGGCAAACACGTCTCGAAACCCCGACTTTTACAATAATCATAAAATACATGCCATACATTAAGTATGCAGAAAATTATAGGAACCTTCATAATAGCCATAGGACCAATTGTAGACATAACCATTTGTTTACAATAGAAACATTGAAAGGAAAACAATCCCCAAAACTCGATCCATCACTAAACTACCTTTTTGAAAAATAATTCAAAGGATGGGAAAACACTTAAAAAGAGACAGACATATATGGGTACCAAAAAAAATAATCCCATCGATTACTAAATAGTAAAATGGATATGGATAAATTTAACTTTTCGGATAAATAACATAATTTTTGGTTTTATATTTTCAAAATAGACAAACAAAAAGACTAATCTGAAATTTTTATCTAACAAGAAACATAGACATAACTAATAATAAATAACTAAAAGGAAAACTTTAAAATAAGAAAAATCATTTAGGAAATTGTCGGTTTAAGATTGGTCAATCACAGTGATTAGTCTAAATCCCTAGTGATTAATGTGCGAGAGAACCAAAAATGAAAAATGGATATGATTTTTATAAGAATTAATAATGAAATGAGGGAAGATGGTCCCATCGACATGCCAAGACATTGAGCATAAAAGATACCTCTTCAACTTAAATGAATCAAGTAAGAAAATAATAATTACCTAACCTCGAGTGATGGGGTTTAGTGATACCCACGAATGTGGATGAATGATGGTCAATGGTTTCACTCCATATAAAAATGAAGTAGGCTCCTTTCTTGTGAGAAAACCTGAAAATCAAAGACACTAAACAAAATATGATTAATAAAATATGAGGCGGATTTCCTGGCAAAGGCCAATCCTTTAAATCAAATGAATTGTTCACAAGGTTTTCAATCTACTTTTACAATCAAGTTGGGTACAATAAAAATGATATACGATATATGATAGATGATAATAATAAATGTTTTGATAATTATCAAATGTATTACAAATATAGAGGTGATAAATGATTAAAAAATGATAGATATGAACTATGGTTTGAAAAAGAATTTAAATGAGAGCCCAAGTTCTCAAAGAAGGCTGAATTTTCTTCTTCGGTGTACTCCAAATCTTCTTCTTCGAATAAATCAATTGTTATCCTCAATGTAGTATTCCTTTAAAAATTTGAATACTACTCTTAAGTGTCATATTAGTGCTCAAGTTCGAATCGACTCTTCTTTGGAATCAGTTTCACTCTTAGATTTGGATTCATAACTCAAATCCTCTAATCTAGATTCGTATCAATATTTAAATCGAGCAAGATCAAAGCGTGAATCTATTAGACCTCAAAATATGCTTCCCAAAATGTGTTCATAGTGTCACAAATCCACTAGGTGGATTCAAAAATACTCTACAAACGATCCAAAGGGGCAGAGTTGATTGCACACAATTCAAGGCCATGAAGAAGGTTGTATTATTCCCAAGATAATAGATATCAGATGATGGGAAATGAATTGATGCTAGTTATTTTGTGACTTGAAACACCTATTTCCATCTAATAAGCCACACTAGACAAAGTATTAGAAGCAAAAGAGATATAATATAATTGATGTAAATTTTTGAATAGAATTTGATTAAGTTTGTAGGAAAACATAATGAGATAGTAATCATAGGTGATTCAAGTAATTGCCTGGTGATTCTCGGTTACTAACAACATGTTTATAAAATGAACGTTTTCAAATGATTAATCCAGTGTTCAAGATTTGTAAATTATGGAAATGATTTGAAACAAATAAAAAATAAATATAAATATCTTGATTATATCCTAGAGGTGATAATCCAACCTTGAAAATAAATGGTACAAATAAATGGATGGAAACCTACAACCTGGTGGTGGAATTTTGATCCACAGAACTTCAAAGATGACTAGAGGATGACCGAGGGATATTAGAAGAGTAACTAGACAATAAATTAGATACTCATGTTTAGAAAAATGTTGTAAACTAAATAATAAAGTTGGATAATCGAGAATGCAATTGGATAATCCCTAAAGGAGACTAAAAATCGCTAAGGTAATCACTACTAATTACCCAAATCATCGGAGATTTCAGTATTTTGGGTTTATGTTAGCAAATGGTTAGAAAAACTTGCTAATTCATGTTTCTTCTTTTGGATTTTGAGGAGATGGGTTTGTTAGGTGGTTTAGGGATGTGTTGGATTTATTTTGGGAGGTGATAGAATATGTTTGATATGGTTTAATTTAGCTAGGTTTGTTTTTAGGATAGATATTAGGTGATTATTTATGAGTGTGTAAATGATTTAATAGGTGTGTCAAATAGTGGGCTTAGGTGGATTTTGATAATTTAAAAGATAATTATTTTTATAGTGTATGATGAGATATTTAATTAATTAATTAATAATGGTAGGAAGTACCGAGTATAAGTATGGGGTGTGATATATAAGTGTTTGATTAATTGAAAGGTGTTTTAATTAAATGAAGGGGGTATGGTATATACTGTTGATATGATTAATCGGAGAAAAGGGTGCATTGTATAAAAGATTGATAATTTGGACAAAGATGAGGGATGTAGATTTTTAGTGTCTACAACATCATACTAGTTGTCATTATGCATATATCATACTTATATTGTCTACGCATCTAACATCATACACTCCTCATCCTACATACTACATTACTAGTCCATCTACATACATTACATGTCACTCCATATGTTAAAATTTACATATTCTACACATCTTTCATTACATTTAACACATCGCATATTTAAATATTTTACTCATCACATGGACATTCAATCATCACACATCATACATTTTCTTCTATGTGTTGTACTCACTACCCTATGATGTACTTTAGTTCCTTGGTCCATACTCAACTACCGAGGGTTTACAAATCAAATGGACCTTACATTCATCACATGTTTATCATTTGACCTTTCATCATGCGACATTCCTAGGATAGTGACACATGTTATAAAGCTAACCTCGTCACTTACTCATTCAACTTATAGTGATATACGCTTAGGATAAATCATCACTCCCACTTTATTAATCTCTTCAAGCAGTGGTATATATCTTAGGTTACATCACCATTCACTTTATTCAGCTTGTAGTGACATAATATTTATGATAAATAATCAATCTTACATTCCTTTTGTTGTGATATATGCTTCGGCATTTTATAGGGTCTAAGCACATATCATCATTTCTAGGTCACATCTCACCACTAATCATACACACTCATCACAATGCATTAGACAAAAACAAAGACTACGAACATTTCCCGATGACACACTCGTTTATGGTTCATTCTTGACTTCGAGGGGTAAAAAATGAACCTCATTACATACATTTCTATTCACTCGTGGTGCTCATGGTTCCTATTATCCATCTTACATTCCATTCAATTTACCCAAAGCATATTACATTGTTTTTGGGCATTTACTCTATCTTACTAGTGTTTTACATGTTCACTTTACTACACATGTTAGATTGCTTTATTATATTTCATTATCTATATCATACACACATGCACATTCACACCATTTTATAGTTGTGATTCTAGATACAAGTCTCTTACATGCAACATGGATGCTCACCTTATACCCTTCCTACACTAGTCACTAGGGGCATCCACATTCATCTCTCACAGGTGTTATTGTTTCATTTTGTACTTATCACTTTACATTACTCGGTTATTCACATTTTTACATATTAGTTGTCTTTCTAACATGCTAATGGGTGTGTCATGTGCAACACTAGTTTTAGAGGATTACATGTTACCATGACTACTTATTTGTTTGTTTGTACTTGTATGCCATTATTTTCTTCTTGTCTATGGGCCTCACCCTATGTTTGGTGTGCACACTTGTTTGTTTTTTGTGTCCATGGTGGCCTTGCGACATCATGAGTGATGTTCCATGTTTACAACCCGCTTTATGCATCTTATTTTTATTTTTGTGTACTTACGTTATCTTACTTTCTACCTTAGGCATTGTTTGCGTAGATTACACATGCATGGTGTTTTGTACTAACACTTGTTTTTGGCTAGCCATCTTTGTTTGTGTCAACCTTTGTTTCTTCCAAATGATTTCTCTTCCCCCGTAGGGAAAAATTATAGATTACATGTAGTTAGTCCCCTTCTCGGGGGTAGCATTATCCTATCAAGTGACATCGTATGTTCCCCAAAGAGGGGGCATAATTTGGGGTTTTATATTCTACACGCTTTTTTTAAACTAGTAAAGTTCAGGCAATTTCAGACCTTAACATTGTGGGTTTACATATAATGAGTGGGTTCAAACTAGTCTATGAACTCCATACACAATGGATTTTATAGGACATGGTGTCCTTAGCACTCTAGATAACAAGCTAGGTGAGCTTCAAGGTTACGGTGAGTGTTAATCCCTACACTACTTTTTGTTAATGTGATCAGATCACCAAAGAAACCAAGACAAACAAAGATATATTCACACACATTCAAAGAAGAAGTTAAATGTTGGAGGACACTAAGCATTTCCTCCCTATACTTATTCATCCTATGACGCGATCACCCAACAAACTCTCAAAGTCTGACAGATATCCTTTTACACTCTTTATCTTGACATGGATCGAAGTGTGGGCATGTTCTATTTACACTTTTTCATTTGAGTATTTTACATTAAAATGGTTTTACATACATTGCATCTTTTACATAACATTTTTACACATATACACATACATATTTAACTACTTGATCATTTTATCCTCGCAGTCCTTCCGAATGAGAAACACATAGTAAAATTGGGGGCAACACCACCACCAAAGCAACAACAACGTCAACAACACCACTTCACGGTGACACACCTTCACATACTAACCATGTAGGTACACTACACACATCGGCATCAACACGCATGTTTCCTCCGTAGGTTTAGTCCCATCAATTTTTTGCACATTTTTCATCTTTAGTTTCCATGTGCCATCACCTTTTATTACTCCATGCTTTTTCTAGTCCTTCGACACACCTTCTTCATCCCTCTACATCACCATCGTGTATGCATATCTATATACTTTATGTTACCTAGATTTTTGTAACCAATCAAAAGTGGGGGAAAATGTAGACATAAAATCATGCACTTTAGACATTATTTAATCTCGCCTCATACTAGTATTTGGAGCATTTTTGAGTGAAGAAAGTACTAATTAACCCCCTTATTTTGGTCATATTTCTTTATTTTATTTCACCATCCCCAACCTAAACCACACATATGCCCATCTGTTTCATCACTTTCATGTTATTTTAGCCTTGACTAGGGCACCCAGATTGGCATGGGGCACCCTAGTCCCACCATGTGTGCCCATATCCTTTTGAACATTCCCGACACTTTTGGGATCTTTCTAGCTATTTGAGGTCTTTATCATTTTTGTGGTTGGCCATTTCTCGGGTTAGTTACGAAAGTACATCAAGATAATCCTATAAATATAAAGTTATGAGACCATAATGAGGACCTAGCACTAATCACTACTATCACCCACCTAGAGTTATATCCATCTATGTGCATTGGTGATCACTTGCATCCACATAGCTACATCACAAGGAACAAGGCTAGGACATCTGCATCACACTTCATAAGGGGAATTCTATTCTATTCCATACACACACATTATTACATTTTCTACATCTAGTTATTGCTCATTATTACATAAAGTATGACTAATAGAAGATCAGCTAGGCCATATTATGCACACATTCACTAGAACTACTTTTGGGTTTGAAATATAGTGTAACACTCAATTAGTAACCCCAATATTATGGTAATTAAGGTCAGTCTAACCCATTCATTTGAATTTTATTTTTTTAGGGTTTTTATACTCCTTTTGGTCTTTTGTAGGTATTTTCATCATCTTGGATTATTGGAGACATCGATACGGTGGAAGTGAATCATTGCATGCATAAACAAGAAAGGTTCCGAGACCATCTTCCAAACATGTAAAGATCAATTCTAGAGCAGACAGACCAGTGGTACCAATTTTTTAGACAAGAGCACCTAGAGACGCCCCAATCCCTCTCCTAATGATCCCAGTGTAGTTAATCAATCTAGATACATCCTTTTGGGGCTTCTATAGAGTCATTTTCGATACTTCGGATTTTCCAGCCACCTCTATGACACACGATCCCATGAGCATATTCTATTTAGCTGAATTCTTTCCTCTTTTTCTTCGCATCTCAGTGGTTACAATTTTCCTTTTACATAGTTGCTTCATCTATTTATATACTTATTTACCGTATTTATTTACTTTATTTATCGTTGTTTATAATTTATATCAACTATACCCATATCTCCAATATTCCAATTTTTAGTTAATCATAATGCCACCGTATGAAATATAGTTGAAATAGAACTTTTAGAATCAATGATAGTTCCTTGTAACTTGGAAAGTTTGGTAAATGAAGCATGAGAAGGGAAAAATATGTAGAATAATACATGTTGGTATCCAAATTTGTTCTCCCTTTCAATCCGAGAAGCAACATAGATTGGACATGGAGCTTAGAGACAGATAGATCATAGTGTGTGTCATTTTCAGTGGGGAGGAGATCTAACTAGCCCTTTGTTACTCAGATTTGTGGAGAGATGGATAACACCTTTAAGAGGATTTGACCTGTCCTCACTACTTTAGGCCATGCCTCTTCGACCAGGGTGAGAGGACCCTTAGTGTAACCTTTGTTTGATGAAGGAGATGGAGATATCCTTCTTTTGTACAAATTCTATGAAGAGAAACTTGGGAAAATATGTTCAATACTACATGATTTAACTCTTAAGAGTTTTCACTTCTAAACAATGGAGATAATTTCAACACAAGGCTAAGGTTACTAAAGACATTAAGAAATCCCGATTATCTCGCATATTTTACCAAGTAGATTTTGTTCCTTTGTTGATACATGTGGCAAACAAGGTAGTTCAGAAGGTGGATTCATGGTTTTGAATAATGTTTGTGGGAGATGAATTAGGATAAAGTTGATTATACCGATATTAAATGGACTTCACAACAATGAACAACTTCAACAATAGAAAGCTTGCAATCAGTTAAGACGTTCCTTCAAACCAAAGGTGTGCTTCAATGGAGGCCCAAATCAACACATTTTCACATAATCTTTGAGACTCCAACATGAAGGATCGAATTGAAAGACTCATTAAACACCAAATTTTCGATTAATCACACCTAAGGAACACTGAAGACTTACAGATAATATTTATCAACAAATGACAGTGAATTGATTTTAAATTTGTTTATCTCATCAATATAAAGGCTCTTCTTGAAATGAAATTACAAATACCATTTGATTGTCATAGGGATGAGATCATGTGTGATTTTAATGGTATTTTCAATTTCATTTCAAGAAGATCCTTCATCTTGGAAGAGATAAACAAATTTAAAATAAATTCACTGTCATTTATTGATAATGATTGTCTGTAAGTCTTTGGGTGTACCTTAAGTGTGATTGATCGAGACTTTGGTGTTTAATTGAAGTCTTTCAATTCGAGCCTTCATGTTAGAGTCTCAAAATTATGTGAAAATGGGATGATATGGGCCTCCATTCAAGCACACCTTCTCGTCAAGGAACGTCTTAACTATTCTCAAGCTTTCTATTTTGATTTGTTCATTGTTGTGAAGTCCCTTGGAATATCTCGTAAGTTTTTACATGAATCTGGTATTGACAAACATTTGATATGTCTTTCATAGTGCATTTGCAAAACTAAGGTGAAAATCCTTAGTGGCGACTTCATGTTATTTAAATTCTTTATAAATATCGGTGTTTTAACATATATCAAGTAAGATTTGTCACCAATATCTGCCCAAAAGTTTGGAAGGAAGAAGATATTTCTTCATCAAGGACCCTAGTAGAAAGTTTTTTCAAGAGTTTGGAAATTCTAATTTAGAAGGAAGAAGAATTTGGAAGATTGTTGGAGATCAAGCATCAAGAAAGATATCTCCATTAGTGAAACTAATCATCCCGTGATTGAAGATTGTAATACTTCCTCAATTGAATATGAATCGAGTAGTCTCTCTCGTTGAATTGAATTCTCCATCTAGAGAGGGTCCTTCATCTCGTATTTCAAACATTTACTTCTCATTCTGCCCCGTATTTTCAAAATCTAATAGATTCTTCCAATAAATATAGCCTTTAAAGGGAAATCAATCTAAAAATTGCATCCCCGTACCACCTGCACCCCCTCACTCCTCCTCATTATGTTTCTCCCGTAAGATCACCACATTAGAATAATATGGCTTAGCCTCCACCTGCACCTACATTTGTTGTTAATACGTTAGGTCCCATAAATTTTAGAAGTTGGATGGCTATCCAAATGTTATGCCACAAGATGTAAGAAACAAATTTCCTAAGTTTCAAGGAAATAATGCAATAATTTGTCAATATGATGGAGGACTTTGAAATAGAATTTGAGGATGTGTACATTAATTTATTTATCCATACTCTAGAAGAAGATGCAAGGGAGTGGTATAAATCTATGCTAGATAATTCCATGACTTCTGAAAGAGATGAAGAATGCTTTTAGAATGCAAAGTATCGTGTTAAAATACACCTTAGGTTTCTTTTATCAAAGTTTGAAAATATAAAAAGAATCCTAATGAATCAATGCATGAATTCAATACTAGATTTAACAAAACATTGAGAAGACTTCCTGTTAATTTGAGGCCATGTGATGAATCATGTCTGATAAAGTATTCGATGCATTTGATAACAAAGTTTCTTACTATTTGAGGGATAAGAACCCATCAACTTTGAGGCAAGAATTTACCATGACTGCAAATTGAGAACAACATTAAAGTAGTTCGAAAACCTCCGAAGAGGGAGGGTGTTAAACTGATCAAACCTGAGAAGCCTCAATCAAGTAAGGTTGTGGATGTTGAGGAAGTTGTAAGGACTTTGGCTAGGGTTGTCAAAGAAATCTCTTACAAGCTAGCCAGGGTAGAGAAAGGAATTAGACAAGGTTCTCGTGGTGGTCAGATAGGCAACAAGGGCAAGACAGACTTACGAATCATCCTAGAAATGATCGAGGTCCGATGACAAGAGGTAAAGGACCCATGAAAGCTAGAAAACCCCAAGCTATGGAGAATACAAAGAGTGTCCGATCCTCTAAATGCCGAGTTGATGTTGTTGAAGAGAAAAATCAAATGGATTGGTGTGACAAATGCTTCTTACCCCACCCGCCATGTGAAGTAGATCAGCAAGTTAAAGAAGCTAATGATGATGCATGCATGGTGGACTGCTCTACAAGCTCACAATAAGGAGAAACTTCAACTGAGGTAATAAGTGCAAGAACTGCTGCAAGTTTTTGGGACTGCATTCACTGGGTACCTCTTCTTCCTCCCTCTCATGCTTTAGAAATAGATATGGTACAAGAATTTGAACTTCCTAATAATTATTTTGAGTACCTAAGAGCTCTAATGATTAAGAAGTATGATGGAGGAATCCCATTAGAAGAGGATAGACAGTTACTAATGAATGTTGTTGTGGCCCAAGAAAAAGAGTATAACACAAGAAGTAAAGTTGTCAAAGGGGCAGGGCCTCAAGCCAAACCAAAGACCCCAATTCTCACCAATGTCCCAAAAGAGACTCCAAAAATATGCATCCGGAAAATTCCTGTTGTCTCAAGTAGGAACCGGTGTGTGCCCACCCATGCCCAAAATGTTAAAAACCTTGTGCCATATGATGAGTTTGTCAATCTTTCTCCAAATGCTACTTTTCCCAAGTACATTCCCTATGACATTGCCCAAGTTTTGAGTCAGATCAAGATTTCTATGCCAACTGTGGAACTGCTTAGGATTCCCGAGAGCATAAAAGAGGGCTTTTGAGTATTTGGGATTGGGGGAAGATAGGAGTGCCCAAGGCAGAAATATAAATAATGTAAATACTCCTCCTCCAACCATTGCAGACCTAGAAAAACCACCAACATTAGAGGAGATAGGTGAACCACCTAAAGTTTACTTGGGGACATATTTAGTTGAGTCTCAGTTAAATGTTGATCCATTTTTTACAACATTGATTATTAAAGACAGACTGCTGCACAATTGTATGTTTGACTCCGAGCATCATGCAATGTTATGCCTCTAGAATTCATGAATGAATTGAACATTAAAGTGACAACAGCTTATGGAAAGTGTACTGCAATGGATTCTAGAGAGGTCCCAATTGTAGGGTGTGTGAAGGGTTTGGTGGTACAACTTGCAACTTATCCGGGTAAGAACTTGAAACTTGATGTTGTCATTATTGATTGCCCTGCCAAATGGGGCATGTTGTTATCAAGAAAGTGGGTTGCAAGTGTTGGTGTAAATGTTTATATGGACATGCCTTATGCCACCATACCAATTGAGGGCAACCTTTGAAGTTACCTAGTGAAAAGAAGATGTTATATCTTATCGAGGACCCCAAAAATGCTTCTTATGAAGTATTGCGTATGATAGATATTGATATTGATAACTCTATGATTTATGTTGATTTCAAGAAATATGAAATTCATCAATGCAGTATCATGAGAAGAATGATTTTCCTAAGACTTTGATGTTTGATTCAGCATCGAAAGATGTTATAAAACTTGACCGTGCACAAAGGATAAGCCTGAAGAAATGTGGTCAGATAGCGACTTGGATGGAAAAGAGAGGCAATCATATGACTAGCTATTAAAAACATATCGAATCGCTTAGCATGGTCATATCCGTAATGGTAGGCACTTGAATTTTTCCTTGATTGTTTTTATTTGAATCAAGATGCTCTCCATCAGTATAGTGTATAGTTCTTTTTTTCGTTCTCCTTTTATGTTTTTGTTCATTCGGGTCCCGGGTGATGTGGTTTTGTTGGTTTTCTCGGTTAGTTTTTTTGGAGGATGGTTACTGCTTGTTCTACTCTGCAAGCTTATTCTTTGACTTTGTTTCCCAATGGTCTATTTTTGGCACTTGGTCTGCTATTTATTCTTGTGGCACTCACAAGGAGTGCCCATCCTCGAGTCGAGCCGATTTTGGTGCTCAAATTAGTCTCGCTTGTTACTCTTACTATTATACATGTTTTGATAGGAATTGTTATATTTTGACATTACATTAGGAGATTTGATCTTATTAGACATATATGGAGATTTAGGAATATAGCGCCAATTTAGCTTGATTACTATGTTATCACATTAATTTATGATGCTATGGATACTAATTTGATATGATGTTGTTTTGGAACACAATTATATTGATGGATACTCAGTTTGTTGCATGTTGGGATTCTATGGATACATGTCACTTTATCATTATGTCTAACCTATGGTGAATTGTGTATAATTGTGCATGTTGTCACATTTCTGATTCCAGAGAGATGATATGTTAGTTTAGAATTCATTGATATCTTATTTAGTAGTTAATTCACATTTTATCAGACATGTGCATTTAATGTGTGCAATGAGTGTGCAGGTGATAGGTCACAGGAGAATGTGGGATTTAGGCCAGCTACACAACTTTGCACAAGTAGCCCATGGGGCTAAGTCCTAGCCATGTTTATTGCTTGAGGCCTTAGCATTAGAATTATTGTTTTGGGCACCATGGGTGACCCTCATTTGTAATGTAATATGTCTTGTAATTATTAATTTTGCTTAGGGTGCTTAATTTGTGTTGTAAACTTGTTTGGGGAATTAATGACCCCACTTACATTAAGTTTTAAATTAGTTTAATGATGTACTTAATCTAGAGGGTTTAGGGTCACATGTGAACCTCTTGGGTGAGCCCCACACCATCTAACCTTGTGCCAAATTTCCAAACCCGAAATTTGGGTTATTTTAGGCATTTTTAGGGACCCCTTTTTAGTTTGGGAGTTCCCTTAACATGAAAATGAGTTTCTTGGACCCTACCTAATAGGTAGGGGGCTTATTTCAAGGCTAGAGAGAGTTTTCCTCCTTTTGCCTCCCTTTGGTCACATCCATGTAAGGGGTATGGATTAGTGTGCTTTGTTAAAAGTTGCACAAGATTGTTTTGTTATGATTTTGAGTAATTTGGGAGAAGAGGGCTAAAAGTCATTTTATCCTTTCTCTCTTTTATCTTTGGCATCTTTGACCTTGAAGGAAGGAGAGGGGTGACACATGTCACCCCCTCATTTGTGAGGATTTTTGTCGCTCCTTTTCAAATTCCCTCATGGGAAAAGAAGAGGACTTTTTTTTGGAGCTTTTTCTTGGAGTCTAGTGGATTTGGAGCTAGAGTTTGCTTGGGTCAAGAAGTGGAAGAGATTGATTTTGGAGAGATTTTCTTTGAGGTAGGCTTCTTGAGATTCTTTGTATTTGTTATAACATGCTAGATATTAGTTGTTTTCTTGGAAATGTTTGTTGTTGTATGAAGATTTTTTTGTTGTTTATTTGATTTTTTTGCTCCCTCCATCATATGGCATGATGGAGTTTTGGAGTTTGTGGGGAAGAGGAGGGGAATTTTCCCTCTCAATCCTTATAGGCTTGATGGGCAAGCCTTGTAGGATTTAGTTACTCCCCTCAAATGGTTTGAGGTGGGGAAGGTGGGTCATTTGGCTTGAACCTCCTTCCCCATTCTTGGTGAGGAAACCCCTTTGGGGTTTGAAAATCCTTCCAAGAAGGATTGGTGAAAGGGTGGAGGAATAAGGAGGGCTTGAATGAAATTGGAGAAATAAGGAGGGTGTGGAGATCTTATTTTGTGCATTTAATGTTGGTTATAACATTTTGGAGAACTTTCTTTTCTCTTCCCCATTCTAGAGGTAGAACTTGGTTTCTCCTCCTTTTCACTTTTACAAATTTGGAGTCTTGTTTTTAATCCTTGCCTTGTTTTTGTGTGGATGTAATGATGTTTTTTCACCCTCACTCTTGTGCATAGTTGTGGATAGTTGTCCTCTTTCCCATGGGCTTGGGGGAGGCTAGCATGCATCCCAACCTTGGGAAAGGCATGTAATGATGCCTATGGTTGGGTGGAAAACAAGCTTCTTCTCCTTGCATGGATTCCTTGAAGGCATATGAAGTTGGATCTCATGATGGAAGTTGGTGGTAGTTGGAGTTCCTTTGGCATCTTCTCTCCCTTTGTGGACATTACCTCATTGTATCTTGAAAAGCATGGCTTGTGGAAATTTCCTCTTTATTGTAATTCCTCTTCCATTTTGTATTTGAACATCACTTGCAAGATTGGTTTTCCATTAGTATTTGAAAACTTTCTTTCAACCTTGGAAAGGAGTTTGTTGGATTGTCATCTTGTGTATTGTTGCATGTTTGGATTATGATGTAGTGAGAAATTGTGCAAGAGAAGTCTTGTAAAATATTTATACTCCTTTAGAATTGCATTGGTAGAATATATTTAAATTCCTTTGACATGCATTGATTGAATATCTTTTTGATAAAGAAAGACTATTTAATGGAAAAGTGTTTTTACCAAAGAAATAATATCACTTGTTGAAAGTTTTACTTGTTTAAAAAATGAATGGTCATTTGGCATTACAATGGAAAAGAAAGAACTTCCTCTTGTTTGGTTTGTAATATCATTGAATGGAATGTGAATAGTTTGAAATTATTTTCCATGTAAAATTTAATGGTTTTGTTCTTAGTATTCTCATTTGAAAGAGTATCCTTCTTTGCAAATTTTATTGAAATCAGCCCCTTTTCTCATTTGCAATATTTGTATATTCCTTCACCACAAAATAGGTGAATCATTTAGTGTGAATAGTTGAAATTTTTTAAGTTCCTTTTTGCATTAAAATAACAAACTAAAACCTGTGATTATCATTTTGAAATAAATTATTCCTACATTTGAAATATTATAATATGTAAAAAAAAAAAAAGAGATTTTAGCTTATAATGAACTACATTAGGTTAAGCACAATTATATCTATATTACTTAGTAATATCTTTATTGCTATTTTAAAATAAACACACACACACACACACACACACACACACACACACATATTAATATTATATATAATATATATATATATATATATATATATATATATGTATGTATGTAAACTAAAATATATTAAATTTGTATATATAAATATAAATAATATATAATATACAAACTAAATTAAAACTTAGTTTTTATAAACAAAAAAATAATAATGGGGAAAAAAGAATCGAGTGTTTTTTTGTTTGTGCATTATTTTGTGTTGGGGGGTTGGCCGAACCCCTCCCCCACCTATCCACGCCACCCGCGCCTATCTCCGAGCTAAGCATCAACACCACCACCGCCCCCACCTCACTCACTCCTAGCTGTTCCTCCACCTACCTCGAGCCCCTCCCTCCGTTGTTAAACCCAAAGCCTTCGTTGTCCACCGCCCGTGCCCTAATCCACCCGCCGAGGCCCTCTCGCCACCACCGCCCCACGTTGTCTCTTTCTCCTTGCATGGCCACTCCAAACCTCCTCTTGCGGCCACTACCCTATCCCTCCATATACATACACCTCTTCTTTCCAAAGCCGCAACTTCCTTTCAAAGAAAAATACATATATATTAAGTGTATAAAAAAAAAAAAGCTTTCTTGTTTTGGTATGATTGTTCTCAAAACAAATTCAATAAAACTCCATAGCTTCCCTAGACAAACCCGAAAAAAGAAAGAAAAGAAAACAAGAATGACAAAGAAAGAAAACAAAAGAAAGATATTTTTAAAAAAAAGGAGATAAAGATATGTTAGGGCAAGTTTAGGGTAAAGTGAGATCTAGGGCTGAGATTGATTCAATCCTAGGGTCCATAAGTGACCCTACACACTTTCTAGTCATGGGAAATATAGTGGGAATGAGAATTAAATAAAAGGGTGTGTGGACAATTAAATATAAAGGGGACTAAATTAATTAAAAAGGTTGTGTAAACTTAATAAAATTTGTGATTTCAGTTGATACTATTAGAATGAAATAAGTAAGCTTTGTTGGGCTAGCGTTTAGGAAACTTTGGAAATTAATAATTAATATGAATTAAATATTAATGAAAAGGGTTAAGTAGAGCATTAGTTCACTATTTAAAAAAAAAAATTTCGACTTATTGGTCTCGGTTTTTCGGTGTCCGAGGCGGGGCACTACATTTGGTATCAGAGCGAGGTTCACACATGCGGACGCTCTAGGTAGTTAATTAACTAGTTAACGATATTTGTAATAACATTAAAGTAAATAAATAAATAAAATAATTTTAAAAAAAAAATCTGCAACCATTTACAACAATTTAATAACCTCTTCGCTCACCTCGTGCACAGGATGACACCCATGAGACGACACTCGGTTAGGGGTTTGGGATGTGGTTCGCCCACGCCTCGAACCACCGACACCCGAGTTAGGGCCTCAGATCTTAGAGGCTCTCCAGCAGTTGATCGGTGTTGTGCAAGTGTCCCACCACCGCAGGAGGTGAGAGGAGGACATCCAATTGGGAGACGAGGAGCCGATAGGTGAGGACGCGCATTCAGAGCCACCAGAGCATGATACACCAAGGCGGGAGAGGTCACGTAGCCCTTTGTTCATCACGAGAGGGTAGCCTCGTACCGTCGTAGCTGCTCACACAGTCTCGAGGGACCATTTGGGGATAGGTGACCCCTTTCACCTATTGGACTACATCGCTAGGATCGAGATACAGGCAATGTGATTAGATATCTTATTCGATCGTAGCCACCTACCTACACCGGCTCTACAGATGGCTTTGGGGTTGAGTCATGGCTCCTTAGCTTGGATAGTTTCTTTGGCTTGCACTCTTATGAGAGAAATGTCAAGGAAAGGTTGCCATACACCTCCTTCGAGATGCAGCAGGCATTTGGTGGAGGAATGAGGAGTGGAAGCTCCATCTGACTTGAGAGAAAGTGACCTAGGAGATGTTTGAGGAGTGATTCAGGGCTCGCTATATGTCAGAGCACTTTGTGCAGAAGAGGATCGATGAGTTTCACGACTTACGATAGGGATCTGGCATAGTAGCGTAGTATGAGAGTAGGTTCCTTGATCTTCTGTAGTATGTGGACTACCTGCAAGATGAGAAATTATAGGTTAATAGGTTTATTCGAGGCCTTAATGTGGATATAGTAGGAGTAGTCAAGATGTTGTATCCTCCCACACTGAGAAGGCATGTTGAGAAGGCCTACTTAGCTAAGGATAACGGGACCAAGGCATAGGAGCACCGAGATAGAAACAAGAGAAAGTTTAGAGAGAGGATTTAGGCTTTTCAGAGTCGAGGTCATGGGGTACCACCACCCCCCGTAGAGGAGGATTCAAGCTTCCGTAGCAAACCACGAGGACTCCACTGCACCCGCAACAACAAACGTAGCATCATGGCCACCAACAGCAGAGGGCTAGGCAGACTCAGAGGTTTCGAGAGGATGACACTAGGGGAGGTTTTGGTGGAGCCAAGGATAGGAGACATGGTACTCGGTGGAGGTATACCAACTGACACGCATGAAGTCCTGTTAGGGTTGGACAAGTAGGATAGTGCACTAGAGTATAGGAGGGACCCCATCTCAGAGGGGTACATGAGGATGTTTTATTTGTGGATCTCCTAATCACTATGTGCGCATGTGCCCACAAACCCAATACCATGGACACATAGAGGGCCACTAGATTTGAGTATACAGTGGGTGATGTAGGATGCACTCATCATGTATATGCAGCATTGACAACCGCTACGGTGAGCAGCCGAGCATCGTGCCATAGTCATGAGACGATAGGTATATCGGGGTATTTTTATCTCAGTTCTTTTTTGATTTAGGTGCTTTTGATTCTTTTATATCACCTTCTATAGTGGACTAGTGTGGGCTAGTGGTGGCTAGGTAACCAGATAGTTGGTAGGTTGAGTTGGCCTCTGGGGCCAAACTCACCGTGGACTCGTATGTGGAGAGTTACGTACTTGATTTAGGAGCCTTCTCCACTACACTTTATCTCCCGAGTTATTCCTCTAGGATCATATCAAGTAGTTTTGGGTATGGATTGGCTTGAGGCTCATCGAGCTAAGGTGGATTGCAGAAATAAGATCATTGAGTGTTAGGATGATCTTGGGAGTGCAGTTGTGATATCAAGGATGCAGAGGCCTATCTCCTTGCACATGATCTCGGCTAAGAAACTCAAGTGGAGCATGCGTAAGGGATGTCAGTTTTTTGCTATCACCATTAGTGATCGATTAGAGAGCACTCTAGAGCATTCACCCTTAGATGATCATGCATTTTTGAGGGAGTATGCAAATGTGTTTCAGCAAGCTTCAGGTTACCACCCGCAGAGAGGTGGATTTCACCATTGACTTAGTACACGGATCCACACTAGTTTCTAGGGCACCCTATCAGATGATGACTATAGAGCTTTATGAGCTCAAGATTCAATTAGAGGAATTGTTAGATAAGGGTCTCATTCACCCTAGTGTATCTCCTTGGGGAGTGCCAGTCATATTTTTGAAGAAGAAGGATGGTTCTCTCAGACTTTGTGTAGACTTCAGACAACTCAACAAAGTCACAATAAAGAACCGTTATCCACTCCCTAGGATTGATGACTTGTTTGATCAGATGCAGGGAGTGAGAGTGTTCTCCAAAATTGATCTCAAGTCAGGGTACCATTAGTTGTGCATTTTAGATGCAGACATTCATAAGACAATTTTTCACACACATTATGGGCATTATGAGTTCACAGTTGTTCCATTTGGTTTGACTAATGCCCCATTGTCTTCATGAGCCTCATGAATGGAGTATTCAGGACCTTTCTGGATCACTTTGTCTTAGTGTTCCTTGATGACATATTGATATATTCTTTCCGAGGAGGAACACGAGGAGCATTTGAGGTAGGTACTTCAGGTGTTGAGAGAGCAGAAGTTATATGGGAACTTGGAAAATGCAGCTTCTTTTAGACAGAGATTCAATACTTGGGTCATATCATATTAGGAGAGGGTATCTCAATAGATCCCTCTAAGATATAGGCTATTATGGATTGGCCAACACCCACATCAGTTACTGAGGTGAGGAGTTTCATGGGTTTAGTAGGGTATTACCATAGATTCGTGACAGGACTTTTCTAGGATTTCTCACCCTATCACTTCTCTTCGAGGAAATGGAAGAAGTTTGATCGGTCAAAATTGTGAGAAAGCCTTTCAATTGCTTAAGGAAAGGTTAACCACGGTGCCCATCTTAGTAGTTATAGACTGATAGAGGATTTTGTTTTTTATGAATGATGCATCACTAGAGGGTTTGGGAGCGCTTCTTATATGCAGAGCATCGGGTTATTTCCTTTGAGTCTCGTAAGATCAAGGACTATGAGTTTAATACCCTACTCATGACTTGGAGCATAGCATTGTTCATGAACTTGTGTGTTGGCGACATTTCCTTTGGGTAGACCTTTCATTTTGAGGAAAAATCATCGTAGCTTACATCATATCTTCTCATAGCCGAACCTCAATGCTCGTCAATGGTTTTGGATGGAGTTCCTATGTGAGTATGACATGGAGGTGCAATATATCAAAGGAAAGGAAAATGTTGCTGCTGATGCTCTTAGTGGATGACGACATGTGCTTGCTTCATCGACACCGTAGTTAGATTTGAGAGGCATGATTCTTGAGCATCTTCAGAGGATAGGTTTTATAAGGGAGCTAGACAGATGTTTGAGTCATATGATTCATTAGAGGGCAGATATGTAGGTGTATTTTAGAGACAAATGGTTTACTTTGGTTACCATAGGTGCATCTATGTACCTAAGTCGGGTGATCTCGCGTAGCTTCATCCTCACGAAGCTCATCAAGCCCCATATGCAGCACACACTGGAGTGAAGAAAATGCACGCTGATTTGAGGAGTTATATTACTTGGCGTGGTCTTCAACGGGATATAGCAGATTTTGTTGCACGTTGCCTTGAGTGCAGAGGGTCAAGGCAAAACATTCTCATCGCAGGACTCTTACATCCCCATGATATTCCTGAATGGAAATGGGATGTGATCTCCATGGATTTCATAGTTGGACTTCCTATGTCTTCTTCTCATCATGATGCCATTATGGTCACCATGGATAAGTTGACCAAGGTTACACACTTCTCACCAACCAAGGTCACCTATAATGCACAGGCCATCACCAAAGTATTTATGGAGGACATTATTAGGTTGCATGGGATTCCAAAGACCATCATCAATGATAGGGATACCATCTATACTTCAGTTTTCTAGACTTCTTTTCAGACCACTCTGGGTACTCAGATTAATTTCAGCTCAGCATATCATCCAGAGACAGATGGACAGATAGAGAGGGTTAATCAAGTGCTAGAGGACATGTTGAGGATGTATGTGATGGACCAAACGAGAAGAAGTGGGAAGATTATTTGCATTTAGTTGAGTTTTCCTACAACAAAAACTATCATAGTTCCATTGGTATGGCTCCTTACTAGGCTTTGTATGGATGACCTTACAGGACACCTTTGAGTTGGGACAAACTAGATGACAAAATTATTATGGGGCCAGCTTATCTTTAGGATTTAGAGCAATAGGTTGTTCTGATTAGGTAGTGACTTGAGTAGGCTAGAGCACACCAGAAGGTGTATGCAGACACCAAGAGGATTGATCGTCACTTCTTAGTGGGTGACAAAGTCTTCTTGAGAGTTCATCCGCATAAGAGCCCAATTTGCTATGGAAAGGGTCCTAAGCTATCACCTCGTTTTGTGGTGCCTTTTGATATTTTGGAGGTCATCGGTCTAGTTTCCTATCACCTAGCTTTGCCACCACGCCTTGATGGGCCCATGATGTTTTCTATGTTTTTGTACTACGTAGATATGTACCAGATGTTTCTCATGTTTTGGATTTATTGGCATTATAGGTAGAGGATGGAGGACATGGAGACTAGAGTCCGTACGCATACCGGAGCACGGAGGTTGGCCCTTCGAGGCCGAGACTGGACCAGTTAGAGTGCAAAGTGGGACCATTACGATGAGACGGTAGAGGTACCTAGGAGGATGCGACACATTTGAGGGCTAGATATCCCTATCTCTTTCAAAGTGACTTCAAAAGGAATTCTAATTTTAGTAGAGGGGGATGTAGTGCCCACATTTTTATAGCTCGATTACTTGTTGTTAATCTTACTATTAGACATGTTTTGAAGAGAATTTTATATTTTGACATTACATTAGGAGATTTGATCTTATTAGACATATATGGAGATTTAGGCGTATAACACCAATTTAGCTTGATTATTATGTTGTCACATTAATTTATGATCTCATGCATACTAATTTGATATGATGTTGTTTTGGAACGTAATTATATTGATGGATAGTCAGTGTGTTTCATGTTGGGATTCTATGGATACATGTCACTTTATCATTATATCTAACTTATGTGAATGTGTATAATTGTGCACGTTGTCACATTTCTCATTCTAGAGAGAGTGATATGTTAGTTTAGAATTCATTGATATCTTATTTAGTAGTTGATGCACATTTTATCGATAGGTGTGTTTAATGTGTGCAATGAGTGTGCAGTGACAGTCATAGGAGAACGTGGAATTGGTCAGCTACACAAATTTGTACAAGTAACCCATGGGGCTAAGTCCTAGCCATGTTTATTTCTTGAGGCCTTAGCATTAGAATTATTGTTTTGGACACCATGGGTGACCCTCATTTGTAATGTAATATGTCTTGTAATTATTAATATTTCTTAGGGTGTTTAGTTTGTGTCAGTAAACTTGTTTTGGGAATTAATGACCCCACTTACATTAAGTTTTGAATTAGTTTAATGATGTACTTAATATAGAGGGTTTAGGGTCACATGTGAACCTTGGGTGGGCCCCACACCCTCTAACCTTTGCCAAATTTGACAAACCCGAAATTGGGTTATTTTAGGCATTTTTAGGGACCCCTTTTTAGTTTGGGAGTTCCCTTAACATGAAAATAAGCCCTTGGACCCTACCTAATAGGTAGGGGGGCTTATTTCCAAGGGTAGAGGAAGTTTTCCCTCCTTTTTTTACCTCCCCTTTGGTCACATCCATGTAAGGGGTATGGATTAGTGTGCTTTGTTAAAAGTTGCACAAGATTGTTTTTGAGTGATTTTGGGTAATTTGGGAGAAGAGGGCTAAAAGTCATTTTATCCTTTCTCTCTTTTATCTTTGGCATCTTTGACCTTGAGGAGGAGAGGGGTGACACATGTCACCCCCTCATTTGTGAGGATTTTTTCTTACTCCTCTTCAAATTCCCCCTCATGGGAAAAAAGAAGAGGAGCTTTGCTTGGAGGCTAGTGGATTTGGAGCTAGAGTTTGCTTGGGTCAAGAAGTGGAAGAGATTGATTTTGGAGAGTTTTTCTTTGAGGTAGGCTTCTTGAGCTTCTTTGTATTTGTTATAACATGCTAGATATTAGTTGTTTTCTTGGAAATGTTTGTTGTTGTATGAAGATTTTGTTTGTTGTTTATTTGATTTTGCTCCCTCCATCATATGGCATGATGGAGTTTTGGAGTTTGTGGGGAAGAGAGGGGAATTCCTCTCAATCCTTATAGGCTTGATGGGCAAGCCTTGTAGGATTTAGTTACTCCCCTCAAATGGTTTGAGGTGGGGAAGGTGGGTCATTTGGCTTGAACCTCCTTCCCCATTCTTGGTGAGGAAACCCCTTTGGGGTTTGAAAATCCTTCCAAGAAGGATTGGTGAAAGGGTGGAGAAATAAGGAGGGCTTGAATGAAATTGGAGAAATAAGGAGGGTATGAATATCTTGTTTTGTACATTTAATAATGATGGTTATAACATTTGGAGAACTTTCTTTTCTCTTCCCCATTCTTGAGGTAGAACTTGGTTTCTCTTCCTTTTCAATTTTACAAATTTGGAGTCTTTGTTTTAATCCGTGCCTTGTTTTTGTATGGATGTAATAATGTTTGTTCACCCTCACTCTTGTGGATAGTTGTGGATAGTTGTCTTCTTTCCCATGGGCTTGGGGAAGGCTAGCATGCATCCCAACCTTGGGAAAGGCATGTAATGATGCCTATGGTTGGGTGGAAAAACAAGCTTCTTCTCCTTGCATGGATTCCTTGAAGGCATATGAAGATGGATCTCATGATGAAAGTTGGTGGTAGTTGGAGTTCCTTTGGCATCTTCTCTCTCTTTGTGGACATTACCTCATTGTATCTTGAAAAGCATGACTTGTGGAAATTTCCTCTTTATTGTAATTCCTCTTCCATTTTGTATTTGAACATCACTTGTAAGATTGGTCTTCCATTAGTATTTGAAAACTTTCTTTCAACCTTGGAAAGGAGTTTGTTGGATTGTCATCTTGTGTATTGTTGCATGTTTGGATTATGATGTAGTGAGAAATTGTGTAAGAGAAGTCTTGTAAAATATTTTACTCCTTTTGAATTACATTGGTAGAATATATTTAAATTCCTTTGACATGAATTGATTGAATATATTTTTGATAAAGAAAGAATATTTAATGGAAAAGTGTTTTTACCAAAGAAATAATTATCACTTGTTGAAAGTTTACTTGTTTAAAAATCTGAATGGTCATTTGGCATTACAATGGAAAAGAAAGAACTTCCTCTTGTTTGGTTTGTAATATCATTGAATGGAAGGTGAATAGTTTGAAATTATTTTCCATGTAAAATTGAATGGTTTTGTTCTTAGTATTCTCATTTGAAAGAGTATCCTTCTTTGCAAATTTTATTAAAATCAACCCCTTTTTCTCATTTGAAATATTTGTATATTCCTTCACCACAAAATAGGTGAATCATTTAGTGTGATTAGTTGAAATTTTAAAGTTCCTTTTTGCATTAAAATAACAAACTAAAACCTGTGATTATCATTTTGAAATAAATTATTCCTACATTTGAAATACTACAATATGTCAAAAAAGAGATATTTTAGCTTATAATGAACTACACTAGGTTAAGCACAGTTATATCTATATTACCTAGTAATATCTTTATTGCTATTTTAAAATAAACATATATATATATATATATAATATACTTAAATATATATATATATATAAATATACTTATAATATATATATATACAAACATAAATTATAATATACAAACTAAATTAAAACTTAGTTTTTATAAATAAAAAATAATAATAAACAAAAAAAAAAAAAAGAATCAACTATTTTTTTTTGTCAGGCATTACTTTGTGTTCGGGGGAGGGCCTGAACCCCTCCCCGGATGTCCACGGCCACCCGTGCCTGTCTCTCCATGCCAGCATTAACACCACCACCACTCCGTCCCACCTCATTCCCAACCGCTCAACCTACCCCGACCCCCTCTCCTTCCAGCGTTGTTCCTCCAAATGCCTTCGTTGTCCCTGCTGCGCCGTGCCGCCATCCACCCACCGACCGCTCTCCGCCACCACTTGCCCCTCTGCTTCTGTCTCTTTCTCCCTCTAGAGCCACTCCAAACCCCCCTTTGTGGCCACTACCCTATCCCTCCGTATGCCTGCATGACCTCTTCTTTCCAAAGCCACAACCTCCTTTCAAAAAAAATACATATATTAAGTGTATCAAAAAGGGAAGCTTTGCTTGTTTTGGTATGATTGTTCTCAAAATGAATTCAATAAAACTCCATAGCTTCCCCGTAGACAACCTCAACAAGAAAGCAAGAAAAAAAGAATGAAAGAAAACAAAATGAAAGAAAGAGATTAAAAAAAGAGAGATAAAGATATCTTTTTAGGGCAAGTTTAGGGTAAAGTGAGATCTAGGAAATTTTTAGATTGATACTATTAGAATGAAATAAGTAAGCTTGGTTGGGCTAGCATTTAGGCAACTTTGGAAATTAATAATTAATATGAATTAAATATCAATGAAAAGTGGTTAAGTAGATCATTAGTTCACTATTAAAAAAATAAAAATAAATTCGACTTATTGGCCTCATTTAGGTGTCCTAAGGCTAAGGCACAACAATCACTTCAAGGTCTAGAATATTTTTTTCATTCCTCTGTCATCCGAAAGAGTTCAGAATTTTGGTCGTAAAACTTAGGTTTTTCCTTTATTTTTGTTTTCCATGTCACATTTGTTGTCCCTGTCTTTTGTGTCCTAAATATACGAGGAAACGTGATTGGACGAACTTAGCGAGATCAAATTTGGGCCTTATAACATTTCCAAATCATGCTTGTATGTGAAGAAATATGCATTTCCGAAATCAAATGGTGGTTTTCCTACATTTTTACGATTTGATGGGTGTTTTCGCCCTTTCAAATTTACTTCTCAAGATTATTAATGGAAACGTGGACCTTTTTGGTTAGATCGGCTCGGACAGGCACATTAAAAACTCTAAGGCTCACTTCAACCCAAAACTTGTCCACGTGGAGGAATGAAACTCATTTGAAAATTTTCCTTTTGGTTTGGCCTTGGAGTTACACAAAATGTTTGGGGGACACGTGGAGGTTTACTTACTTTTCCTAGACTTTTAGAAATTTTTATGGAGCCAATTTAGTATAGTTTTGGCAAGGACCATGGACGACGGGAGGATCGACGCTCATTTGAGGATTGACCTCAAGGTCCAACCTTAACAATTGGACAGAAGACATGTGGAGGATTCCACTAGATCTCGCTTTGTACTTGAAATTTTCAAAGAAATTTTCTAAGGCACGGGACACGTGGTGAGCCCGCATTTGCTTGTTGGTCTCCGCTTTTGGGCACCATCTCAAATTTTCCATACTTAGACATTCCAAGCAACTTTCTAAAGGCACAGGACATGTGGAGGGACCACGGTTGTTTGGGGGACCGGCCCCTAAGTTTTATTTTGAAGAAGTGCCAGGAGGACACTTGGAGGCTTCTCTCACTCTACCCTTTTGCTTGGAATTTTCAACGGCCAAAGAAAAATGTCTCATACCCTAGACACATGGTGCCTTCCACTTTGAAACATCAACATTTTTAATAGACTACGCGACACCGAGACACATGTCTATCCTATGCTTGTTTGGGGTCTCTTCTTTTAGGGACCATCTCAAAATGCACCATTGAGACACGTGGAGGCTTCCGCTAGCTCCTTTTTCACCAAGACTTTTCAAAGGCCAAAAGGCATTTTCTTCGGCCAGAGGACGTGGAAGGCTCACGCTTATTTGAGACTTGCCTCTATGCTTCTCTCTGTAGCATTTGTGCCAAAGAAACACGTGGATGACTATGATATAAAGTTGAAAAGGGTGGAAGATCAACGATTCTTTGTGTATTTCACTTGTTTTTCTACCATTTTTTCTCCAAGACTCTTGGATATGTGAATATGCATTGTTTTTCATCGTTCTTTGATGAAATTATTTATCATCTCTATCTGTAAGGTGCCTTTGAATGGATTTGAAACTTAAATTGTGAGTCTAATGATTGTTAAGGTTGATATTTTGAAGTTGGAGTTGCTCAGGAACTTGCAAAAATAGGAATTACTAGAGGAGATGGATGCGGGGTAGAATTGCAGATGAAAGAGAGGGAAAAGGGATAAAATGATGAAAGTGCAGGTGCAAAAGATGAAAAAGGTGTTTCCTCGAGAGCAGAAAAAGATTAGCCTGTCATATCCGCTATCATGAAAGTCTTGAAAATGATTAAAAGTGGATTTCTCACGTGACGAATCGGAATGATTAGAAGGATTGCAAAAAAATTGTGGCATGGCATCCTAGTCATTAGTCGAGGGCCCAAGAAACATGATCGAGTTCCACAATTGGTCCACCCAAGTAGCTTTTGGATCTAAATTTGTTGAACGTCGTCTCAGAAACAAATTGTTAAGTAAAGGCCCCTCAAATATTATTCTCTTTTGGGGGGAAAATTGAGTGATAAAAATGTATAAATGTAATGAGAATACTCTTGCAAATGGTTAGAGTTTGAATTCTAAGAGAAAATTTGAGAAAGTCATCTTTGTGAGAGACCAAAGCCGAGATAACATGTTATTTTCTTCTGTGTTATATTTTCTATTGTGTCAAGTTGGTTGCATATGTATAGCCATTGACGAGCACTAAGATTTCTTTGGAAGCTTTCCCCTACTAATGAATCTAAGCAATTTTGAAATTAATTTGTGTCCAATCTCTAGCAATTTGTGTCTACTTTGTTTTAGAATGTCTCAGAAATAGTTTCTTTCATTCCTATTGCAATATTAAATTGAATTGTTTGTGAAATCACACAAGATCTCATCCTCTATAACAGTTTAATGGTATTTTTAATTTCATTTCAAGAAGATCCTTCATCTTGGAAGAGATAAACAAATTTAAAATCAATTCATTGTCATTTGTTGATAAAGATTGTCGATAAGTCTTCGGATGTACCTTAGGCGTAATTAATCAGAGACTTTGGTGTTTAATTAAGTCTTTCAATTCAAGCCTTCGTAGTCGTAAAGTCTCAAATATTATGTGAAAACATGATGATCTGGGACCTCCGTTGAAGCACACCTTCTCGTTGAATGAACATATTAACTATCTCGAAGCTTTCTATTCAGAGTTGTTCATTGTTGTGAAGTCCCTTCGAAGATTTGGTATAATCAACTTTATCTGCCGCCATTTCTCCCACCAAAATTATTCAAAAACCATGAATCCACCCACTGACCTATCTCTGTTTTCCTTGTGTATCAACAAAAGAAAAATTTACTTACTAAAATATGTAGAAAAATCGGGATTTCTTAATGTCTTTAGTAATCTTAGCCTTGTGTTGAAAGTATCTCCATCGTTTAGAAGTGAAAACTCTTAATAGTTAAATCATGGAGTATTGACCATATTTTCCCAAGGTTATCTTCATAGAATTTGTGCACAAAGAAGGATATCTCCATCTCCTTCATCAAGCAGAGGCTACACTAAGGGTCCTCTCTCACTTGGTCGAAGAGGCACGGACTAAAGTAGTGAGGATAGGTCAAATCCTCTTAACGGTGCTATTCATCTCTCCACAAATATGAGTAACAAAGGGTTGAGTTAGATCTCCTCCTCGGCTAAAAAAAGACACATACTATGATCTATCTATCTCTAAGCTCCATGTCCAATTTCTGTTTTTAGCTTGGCTTGAAAGGGAGAAAAAAATTTGGATACGGTGCCACAGTGTTGGTATCCAATTTTTTCTCCCTTTCAAGCCGAAAGCAGCAACACAGATTAGACGTGGAGCTTAGAGAGAGATAGATCATAGCGTGTGTTGTTTTGTATCTGGGAGGAGATCTAACTCGGCCCTTTGTTACTTAGATGTGTGGAGAGATGGATAACACCACTAAGAGGATTTGACTGCCCTCACTACTTTAGGCCATGCCTCTTCGACTGCAGTGAGATGAACCTTAGTGTAACCTCTGTTTGATGAAGGAGATGGAGATATCCCTCTTTGCACAAATTCTATGAAGAGAAACTTGGGAAAATACAAATAATACTCCATGATTTAACTCTTAAGAGTTGTCAATTCTAAACAATGGAGATAATTTCAACACAAGGCTAAGGTTATCTTGAAGAAATTAAGACATCCTAATTGTTCTCGCATATTTTAGTAAGTAGATTTTGTACCTTTATTGATACACAAGGCAAACAGGGGTAGTTCAGGGTGGATTCATGGTTTTTGAATAATTTTGGTGGGAGATGAAGCAAGATAAATTTGATTATACCATATCTTCAAAGGACTTCACAAAATAAACAAATCGACAATGTAAAACCTTCAAAATAGTTAAGACGTTCCTTCAACTAGAAGGTGTGCTTCAATGGAGGCCCAGATCCTCTCCGATTTCACATAATCTTTGAGACTCTAACATGAAGACCTGAATTGAAAGACTCAATTAAACACCAAAGTCTCTTATCAATCATGCCTAAGGTACACCAAGACTTACTGAGATAATCTTTATCAACAAATGATAGTGAATTCATTTCAAATTTTTTATCGCTTCCAAGATGAAGGCTCTTCTTGAAATGAAATTACAAATATCATTAAACTATCACGAGGACGAGATTTTGTGTGATTTAACAAAAAATCAATGTAAGATTGCAATAGAATGAAAGAAATCAACATGATACATTCCAAACAAAGCAGACACAAATTTCTAGAGATTGAACACAAATTAATTTCAAAATTGCTTAGATTCATCAAGAGGTGAAAGCTTCAGAGAAATGTCGGTGCTCTTTCAATCACTATACATATGCAACCAACTTGACAGATAGAAAATCTAACACAAAAGAAAATAACAAAGTTATCTTGGCTTTGGTCTCTCACGAAGATGAATTTTTCAAATTTTTCTTAGAATTCAAACTTTGCCATTTTCAAGAGTATTCTCATTGCATATATACATATTTCTCACTCAATTTTCTCCCAAAAGAGAATAATATTTAAGGGACCTTTGTTTTGTTAATAATTTGTTTAGCATACGATGACGTTTAACAAATTTAGATCTGAAAGCTTCCAGGTGGACCAATTGTGAACTGATCACATTTCTTGGGCCCTCGACTAATGACTAGGATGTCATGCCACAACTTTTTGGCAATCCTTCTAATCATTCTGATTCTGTCATGTGATAAATCCCCTTTTTAATCATTTTTGGAGACTCTACACAACCGGATGAGAGGTAATATTTTCCGCTCTCGAGGAAACACCTTTTTCATCTTTTGCACCTGCACTTTCATCTTTTCCACTCTTGAGGAAACACCTTTTTCATCTTTTACACCTGCACTTTCATCATTTTATCCCTTTTCCCTCTCTTTCATCTCTGTAATTCTGCCCCGCATCCATCTCCTCTGGTAATTCCCATTTTTGCAAGTGCCTGAGCAACTCCAACTTCAAAATATCGACCTTAACAATCCTTGGACTCACAATTTAAGTTTCAAATCCATTCAAAGGCACCTTACAAATAGAGACGACAAATAATTTCATCAAAGAACAATGAAAAATAGTAAGTATTCACGTCTCCGAGATTCTTGGAGAAAAATGGTGGAAAACAAGTGAAATGCATAGTAATTGTTGATCCTACCACTTTTCCACTTTATATCATAGCCATCCATGTGTTTCCTTAGCGCAACTACAAAGGAGAAGCACAGAGGTAAGTCTTAAACAAGTGCGAGCCTTCCACGTACCCTGGGCCCAAGAAAACCGCCTTTTGGCCTTTAAAAAGTCTCGGTGAAAAAAGAGCCAGCGGAAGCCTCCACGTGTCTCAATGGTGCATTTTGAGATGGTCCCTAAAAGTAGAGACCCCAAACAAGCATAGGATAGACATGTGTCTCGACCTCACTGGTAGAGTCTATTAAAAAGTTGAAGGTTTTTGCGAAAGGCGCCATGTGCCTAGGGTTCGAGACATTTTTCTTTGTCTATTGAAAAGTACAAGAAAAAGGGCGAGTGAACGGAAGCCTCCAAGTGTCCTCCTAGTAATTCTTCAAAATAAAACTTAGGGGCTGGTCCCTAAATAGGTGCGGTCCCTCCATGTGTCCCAGGCCTTTAGAAATTTACTCGGAAAGTCTATTTATGGGAAGACCCGGTAGAAGCCTCCACGTGTCCTAATGGTGCAACTTTGAGATGGTGCCCAAGAGCGGAGACCCTGAACAAGCGTGGGCTCACCATGTGTCCTAGGCCTTAGAAAATTTCTTTGAAAAGTTCAATTACAAAACGGAGCTGGTGGAAGCCTCAACATGTCTCCCAGTCACAATTGTTAAGGTGGGACCCTGAGGCGGATCTGAAATGAGCATTGATCCTCTCGTGCATCCATGGTCCGCTAAAATTATACTGGCTGCATGAAAAAATTGTCTAAGTCCGGGAAAAGTAGCGGAAACCTCCACGTGTCCCCGACGCAACTCCAAGGCCAAACCAAAAGGTGAATTTTCAAACGAGTGTCATTCCTCCATGTGGACAAGTTTTGGGTTAAAGCCGAGCCTTAGATTTTTAAAGTGCCCCGCCAAGCCGCATCCAACCATAAAGGGCCATGTTTCCATTGAGTGCCGAGAAGTAAATTTGACAAGAAAAACACACTCATCAAACCATAAAATTGCAGGAAAATCACCATTAGTGCCTGAAAATGAATCTTTCTTCATGGACAAGAGAGTTTGGAAATGATATAAGGCCCAAATGTGATCCTCTAAGCCACATCCAATCATGTTTCCACAGATATTTGGGACATAAAAGATAAACAACAAAACGTGACTTTGGAAAACAGAAGAAAGGAAAAGCTCGAGTTTTACGACCAAGTTACAAACTCTTGATGGATAGAGAGGAACGAAAAACAATTACGGACCTTTAAGAGATCCTTAACCAAGGAAGGAACTGATCATGGCAATGAAATGGAGGAAAGATTCTTCAAGCACTAACACGGGAGATAGAAAACATGACAAAGGCCGCAAATTGAGGAATTTCAATACAAACAGGTGAGACTAATTTGAGTACCAACAATAGACATGGTTAATGGAAAGAATATTAGTATAAACTTGGTATTTACTAGCCAGGAGATAGATTTGTAATATCGTCGAGAAATATTATACTCCACTATATTAATAGCATACTACCAAAGCATGGAAAAGTCACTATTAAAAGCGAAAGTAATTCCCATGAATTTGAATTAATCACCTCTTCAATCCACTTCCGGGGTAAGCTTTCAACCGGTCCGAGATAGGTAAGAAACTTTCTCGATAGCCCAAAATCTTATCCATTTGAGTGTTGGATCAAGAGGCGAGGAAAAATGTATTAAAGTAATAAAAACTTAGCCACATTATGTTCGAGAATCAATAATGGTAAGAAAAACATCATCTAAAAAATAACCTTTGATGAGTTGTGTCACATGATCAGGAAGGAAAATCCCTTGAATGTGGCTTTGAGCAATATGATGAGCAATAAGATAACCTAAGTCATCCAAAACTAAAACAAACTTGAATATATTTATAAGAAAGAACTCAAATACATGTGAAAATTTCAATAGTCTTGTAATGATACGGTAAAAATTGTTGAATTTGATGTATTTTCAAAGTTGAGAGTAAACTAATAAATAGACAATTTGTGAATGTGAAATTGAAAGTGAAAATAAAAGTTAGATTTGAAATGAGAAAAATATATAGAAATAGAATTGTGCAAGAGAGTTGAATAGATATCACTTTGAAGATGGTTGAATTTTTTTGATAATCGTACGTGTCTTGACAAATGTGAAATATATGTATGGGATCAAAAAGAAACAAAAAGTGGTCACATTAAATTTACTTATTTTTTTCTCTACTTACATAGACCATTATTATATAAATGAGCATAAGTATATATATATATATATATATATATATATATATATAAGAAGATTTGATCATCATTTCTTCGACAACTTATATAAGCGGGTAATATTTTGATGACAACATGTCTCATACAAATGTCTACAAATTTAGGTAACAAGTTTTGTTTACCATGTAACATCTATCAAGTCATTTAGCAAACAAAAAAATACAATAAAGGAATTGAAGTGTTCCTATTCTCATGGCAATGAGGATCAACATTGAGTTATGATGAAGATAGTAGCAGCACAAACACAAAAGGAGAAATAAAAGTAAGGTAAAAGGATCCTAAGCCATAAGATTCTCGGATGAAGCAAAAAAACTACTTCATTTTTCTTACAAAAATAAAAAGTACACAACATTAAAAAAAACCAAATTCCTTTTCCTTTTTCTAATTCATTTGATAAAAGGGGTGGTAAAAGGGAAGGGGTACCTAAAATTCTTATGGTATAGTATATGAGGGAAAATATCATCTCTCGATTCCCAAAATTCCCGTAGTGGTGCCTAATATCTCTAGGAGTTCAAAAATCTTATTATTATTTCAAAAAGTAATGAGCTACGCTAAAATTACAAAAATACATAGAAAAATCTACATGATGCATAACCATTGATAAGTTATTCTCCATCTTGTCCATTTCGCATGCTTGGATCTGAAATCATATCGACATGAAAATTTTGTGCATGCTATTTTGAGACAAGTAAAATCCCATTTTTTCCAAATATAAATCAACCATACCAACAATTATAATTTGATATTTTACAATCTTCCACTTCATATTTTACAATCATGGGGTTTCACATCTACCAATAAATTGAAAAAACAAACTAAAATTTGCACTTTTATGGTAGAAAATTTTAAATATAAAACATAAAGAGCATTGGATAAAAGAATAGAAACTAACTAATGATTATACAAAACAAGTGGAACTTATTGAGCTATGGCAGTAGTTAAGGGGTAGACATCCCTTACCTTAATATGGATTTAAACATGTGCCTCCTCCTCTCAAATGAATATCTTTTGCGACACGTTTAGATTTAAACATGTGTGTCCTCCAATCAAATTCTACATCTTTTCTCTTTGGTCTACTCAAGGATACTTGAGAAAGTAAGTTTTTTTGTCATTGTTAATTTCAAAGGTTGGTTATATTCTTAACAATTATGAAAATATAAATTGGGGATACATATTACTACATAAATATAGTTAAAATATTTGATAAGGAAAAATAGATTTTGGTTTTATGTAAATTTGTGAAAAAATAGGCCAAAATTGACCGGGGTTTTGAATTAATAATTGCATTTTAAATTATTCAAACTTGTACAAAAATATGCAATTTAATTTTATGTTAATGTATTTCTAGACACTCAAATTTAGTATTTTCATTGTTGCTATGATAATCACAACTTCTCCATTCTTATTTATCACTTTCCAAGGTCCATTGTTTAGCTTTATTATCCTTTCACATTGACACGTCAAAAAATTGAGAATAAAATATAAGAAATTTATAGAGAAACATCAACTCACTAGATCCAAACTTCATTTGGCATATTCCTTGATTCCGACCAGCACTACACAATTTGGTGAGGGCCATACCATAAACTCCTAGCCCATTTCTATGGTCTTTGACGTACATGTCTTCCAAAACACTTTCAATATCATTTTTTGTTCTACACTTTTTGGGTTGACTTTTATTAGTTAAATAATCTATGGAACCCACTATAAGAAAGTAACACTACAATCATTTTCTAACAAACAATTCTTTAGGAAATAAACTACGAAATCATATTATACACTTGCAAAAGGCATATAAAGATCCCTAAATCGTAGAATTGCACATCTATAGTCATTAGAGAAACAAACACATTAGTTATAAAGTTACAAACCAAATAAAAGAACAAACATATCTCATCTATAAGAATGCAAAAATATTCTCTTTATTTTTTTATAGGAAGCTCTAAGTCAAATAAAGGATGGTCAAATCAACTAAGAAATATGATTGATCCATCTATATAAAATGCTTGTTTAAGAATAACGTGTTGTTTGAGGCCTCTTCGAGAAGTGCAAATGTTGGTGGTGCATAGGGGTGCCGACAACCATTCTAATATTTGTTTTGTAGGAATTTTCATTCATGGATAATTTTTGAGATAATGACCATTTTACATAGAAAGATTCGATGCATATGCGATAGCTAGGGTTTGAAAGTGATAGATAAATATTGGAAAATGGGCAACCTAAGTAGTTACAAACATTGTCTCAAAGAATCTCCAAGACCATACAAAAGGTCTTGACACACGTGGTATAGTATTGACCATATTGTATGGCCCAAACATAAGTACAGTGGAACTTATAATCTATTTTACGAGGGTTTCTTAGGTCCACTTGTCCTATTTTTGGTGTTGTACATTTCAAGATATTTCTAGAAATAAATTGTGCTAAGTTAAGTTACTCTATACCTATGTTTGTACTTTCAATTGCATGTTAGGCTAAGTGGTGTGTTATAATCTTTCTTAGATGATATTATATTCAAATCTAATTTAGTGTTTATATTGTATCATCTTAATTATATTTGTAAATCAATCTTATTGTTTTCTACACCTAATTTAATTGACCTAATATTTATTTTAGTGATAAACATTTGTAAATTTTGGTTCAAACTCAGTAAAATCTAAACAAAAGGTGTATATAAAATAAAATCATCGTAAAAAACTTCTATTGCGATTCAATACACAAACATAAACTTATATAGGAGTCTCTTCTCCTATTTTCTAGGAAATATCCTATAACAACTAATAATTATGTTAACAAGTAGTAAAAACAACTACTAAAATATTCAACGAATTTACATGGGATGTTAATACTAAACATCACACTTAATTACTATTTAATATGAGTAATACTCACATTATTACAAACATATAACTCATAAATTAATATATATCTATGTAAAATGTAAGCACTAATCGAATAATTCGTAACATTCTTCCCTTTAGTAAGAACTTGGGGCAAGGAGGAACTTAAAACAAAATCATATGTCGATGCATAAGGTTTTGTCTACATGTTGCTATATTGATTTGTATTGAATGTGATCACCCGATTTATGAAAATCACTTATAAGCGTAGAACACAATTCTAATAAGTCTTTCATATAGAGGATCACTATATTCAACTTCCCTCCGATATACTTATTTTTATAGTTTTAAACCTTCCACACCATATCAAAAAACTTTGAAGAGATAATACTAGAAATACAAACATGTCAATATGAATGTTTTTTTCTTATTCACACACAATAAGAGAAAGGAAACACAAAGCTAAAAAATATTATGCCACTACACTAGAATGTGATATCCTCATTATTAAGCGACAAGAGGCACTAATCTAACTTATTTTGGCTATTCCTCCAAGCTCCCTTTAATGTTGTTACTTATTAGATTGCAACTTGAAGCTAATTGAATGCAAGTGACCCCATGCACATCACCACTTTGGCATTGTTCACTTCACTACAAACAATCAAATCCAGGATCGACAAAGCTTCCAAGAAATAATCTCCCTTGGGTTGGAGGGCTTCATTCTAGATGTTGCTATATTTCAGTCTTTTTGTTGTTTTCATGTTGTTGTTGTCTTGTCTTGTTATAGTTCTGTTTTATTTAGCTTTATACTAATAACTATTTATTGGTTAATCTTTTGGACATAATGATTTATCTATATTTCAATCCTCTTTTATGGTCCCTCTATAGCTCTATTTGGTTGTTGAGCCCTTATTGTAACAAGGTATAGTGCCTTCAAAACTATTTACCAATAACAAAAAAACTTGAAGCCAATTGGTTTCCATATTTTTCATTATTCCCAATAATGAGAAATATTTTATCATCACCCGACGTCAATTTCAATAAAAAATTTTCCATCCTGAAATTATTTTCATCCAAATTAATGAAAATTAATTTTCAAAACAAATGTAAGAACTTATTATTGATAGATAATTTTGGATATCAAAAGCAACTCGAGAGGGGGTGAATCAATGATTATTATAGCGACATATTCTAAAACTACTTGAAAATTTTGAAAAGAACTAACAATCAAACCATGAACACAAATTAAGGTTCATGAAAGAACATAAGTATACAGGACACATAATTTATATCGGAAACCCGGAGGAAAAAATCCACTTGAAATAAAAGCCTTCTATTAGGAACACCAATTTCATGTTTACAATGATTTCAAATTTTGTTGAGCACCCACTCAACCTGAGAAGCACCCAATTCCCAATCCTTCTAGCACCCACTAGGCTAGTTTAGCAAGCTACAACTTGCAAGGAGCTTCTACCCTTGTAACCCAAGCACCCACTTAGGAAAAATAGACTAACAATTTGTAATTTTATCATCTAGTTTCTTGTTGCTTAATCAACAGATCATGATCTCCTTTCTAGCACAACTTGTTCATACACCTATCCTAATTCTCACGGTTATGTATGTTTTTCTCTAGTCAAGTATACATACAACTACACCTAAGGCTATCAATTTACCCTTATCATCAACTTGGTCACTGTCTTCAATTTTGAGATATGCATTGGTTTCTTTTCTCTTCACCATTATTTGATTGGTATACACTTTGTGAACTTTATTCTAGACCATTGCATTCGACCTTGTTTCATTCCAATGGCTTTATACCTCTAAATTCACTCTTCTTTCACAATTTATGATTTCACATATTAATTCACACTCTTCATGATTCTTTGGATTTGAATAATTATTTTTAAGGACGTAATTATCTTCTTTAATTCACAATCTTCATGCATTCATCAATTCTTCACACCTATCCTTAATCTCGAATTCATTCATATACTTGTTCTTAGACTTCTTCCTTATCCAACATTTACAACAATTAATGTCATATAGATTAATGTTAGAAACCTTTTAGATCACTCTCATTTGGATCTCTATTTTCAACTTAGATCATTGACATTTTTATCTTTGTTATCAACTTCTTAGCTCTATATTCAAATGATATTCATATCCATATATCTCATTCAGTTCATTTCTATGATTATCTATCTCTCGAATATTGAGTACCAAATATTTCAAAGGAATCTATTTTATTTCTCACATTTCACCCACTCAAATTCTCACTATATTCAAATCATCAATCTCATTTCAAATCCATATACTCAAAAAAATAATCATTTTTCATGTTTGATAAGATTCTTAAAAGACCAAATATGTCTCCAATTTCTCAACTTCCTGAAGTTAAACAACTTGTCTTATTCAAAAACCTTTCATATATATAATTTATTCCATGAGCTTTGAGATTTTAGGTTAAATTTTGAGTTTTTAATTGAAAGGAACTTTTGAGCTTATTCAAGAGGATCACCGAGATGACATTCAACCAAATTGACATTTTTATATTTCATATTTTGGAATTTCAACTTCATTTGGTTAGAAGTCATGGTTCTTAAACTCCCCATGAACACTTAAAATATTTTGACTTATTCACTTTGAGTACCATCAAAATATGATGATTGATATCTAAACTCATGAGACACATGAGATACCAAATTTGTAAGAAATTCAATCCCAAGAGAATTAGCAAAGATCTGATGTATAACCTAAGTGTAATCAAGGAATAATTCCAAAATTACTTTCACACGGTGAATCCTTCTTTCTCTTGACATAGGATCTATAGGATTTGAAAGGTTTATAAACCACATAATATTTCTTCAAACCTTTTACTATGTTCCTTAAGTAAATTTGAGATACCAACTATTGCTGATATTTCCTACAAAACAAGTTTTGCGAAGCATATTAAAGGCATTTTTTCTTGTTCAAGCATACATTCACTTAGGAAAACATTGTAGCCATGAACCAATCTATGAAGGTATTTTGTCTAACTCCCCTTCATTTCTTCCTTCCTTGTGCCTCAGTCAATTTTTTTCACTTTTCAGGCACTCAAATTTTTTCTAGAAATGGTTTCATTGGATAGAGAATCTTCTCAGCTTTCCAGAAAGGTAAAATTTTTCCTCTAACTCCTTGTATTTTTCAAGTTATGGCTCGGTGGAGTTTTGGAGGGAAATTTTCCCATGGGAGGTCCACCGACGAATCAGAATGTGCCACGTAGCGGTGGAATGGTGGAGGGGGAGAGAAACTTTGAAAATTTTCCAAGTATTGGTGGGGTGCACAAAAGAAATTTTTGGCCCGAAGGCCCGCCAGCCAATAGGAGAGGCCACGTGTCCTCGGGGGCCGTCGGAGTTCGGCTGGTGGGGAGAAGTTGGAAAATTTCAAAGTTGGGCGCAAATGGGAATATCTCGGCCCAAAGGCCCACCAACGAATCAAAACCTGCCATGTGTCCTCGGAGCATGGGAGGTGGAGGGTGGAAGGAAATTTTCCTTTCACCAAAATATGGAAAATAATGGAATGAAAGCCCACCCCGATGGCCCGCGCCAATCAAAGCATGCCACGTGTCCATGTGGCGGTGAAAATCTTAGGGGTGGGTCCACAAAGAAAGGAAAGAGAGTTCAAGCCAATGCCAATGAAAGGTGCCATGTGTCCCATTTGGGGGAAGTGGTTGGAGTGATGGAAAATTTGGAAGCATGCCCCCGAGGGCCAAAGAAGGATGCCGTGTGTCATCGGGAGCGAGTGGGTAGTGAGAGATTTTTGGAAAATTTTCCAAAGACCAAAAAGGCGTAAAATGGTAAGGGAAGGCCCATGACCAATCAAAATGTGCCACATGGCATCATGGACTTTGGGGGTGGAATTTTTGGGGAAATTTTCCCAAAGTCAAAAAGAGGGAAAATTTTAAATTTTCGGCCCGCCGCCAAAACTCAATTTTGCCCTAGTTTTTCCCTAAATCTTCAGAAGGGCATAAATTTTGATCCAGAGCTCAGATTTTCATGTTCTTGGTGTCATTGGAAAGATGGTGAAATTATCTACATGATGGAGGGCTCAATTTTGTGTTTTGGTGGGGTTTGGAGAGAGAAAATAAAAAACCTCTGGCATGGGAAGGAGAATAGAACTGACATTTCAACCACCATTTTAATGAAGTATGGCTCGCATTCTCTCCCAGCATGGTCAAAAACATTGGGGAATGAATTTTGAGGGTACCCATGTTGTTTTAATGCAATTTTGTTGGTGGTTGAAGCATCCTTTCATGTTTTCCCATGTTTCTTCTTCCTGAGCTCACATTTTTCATTGTTAAAAGCCAGATTTGGCTCATTTTGTAAAGGGTTGGACATTTTTATGTTTTGCAGACTCCCTCTTTCACCTAGAAAGTGATTTTGTGGAATATTAGACCTCTTTTCAGGACTACAAACATGTTTTTACCTCTCTGCTATTGTAATGCATGTATTTTTGATATTGGAAATGACAATGCAAGCTCTGTGAATGAGTTTCAATCCTCTTCTTGTGTTGTTTGCTTCATTTTTGATCTTTCATTACATTTTTATTAGTTTTGCATGATGTTTTGTTGCATTTTATAATCTGTGTCAATTTAGAAGTAAATGTTCACCACTCCTTTGGTGTATCACCTTATTAGTCTTAGTTTTATTTCTTTTGCATCTTTATCTCTGTCCCCTTGGAATTTAGAGTAGGATTTTGAGTTTAAACCTCTGCAATTTTCAAGCAATACATCTGATCAGAGGAGTTGAGGAACCAACCTCTAATCTGGAGATTCTTTTCCCATTTTTACAAGTCCCACACTTGGGGAAAAGATTCAATGTTGTGCAATCACACTGGATGTCCATTATCAAACTAGAAATCTGATAAACATCAGAGGGTGTGAATTTGATTTGCACTAATAGTTTTTTTGCACCCGGTGGGACCTTAGAGGTCTTCATCTTCATTACAAAAAAAGTTGATGTGCATTTGTTGCAAGTTTTTTTGCTTTAAAAAGAGCCCTGATATGCACATCTGGTGACTCCAAAAGAGAAAAATCAACTAGTTTTAGCAGTCCAAGTCTGAAGATTCATGAGAAGAATCAACACAAGGTCAAGAGCCTAGAGAAGAAGAAGGGTTGTCTGAGTATCTACAGCTATCTCCTAGAAGAAGGCATAGAGGAAGAAGGATTCAAAGGTCTCCATCTCCACCAAATAGAACTCTATCAACTCCTCCACCTTCTAGACCTTTCACTCAATCAACAAGGGTTCTCAGGCCAATCAAGAATGGCACAACAAAACCCTTATGTCAACTTCACTGGCAAGCAGCCCACTTGCTCTCAATGCACAAAATCTAGTTCTAGTTGCAGCATTGAAGAACATTCCATATTTCACTGGAGAAAATCAGACCACTCCTGGTGATCATGTTAAAGACATTGCTAATGTTTGTGCAATCCATGAGATTGTTGAGATGTAAATTGTTATCAAATTGTTGGCATCTTCATTCAAAGGGAAAGCATTGCAATGGTTTAGAAGCCTTGGGGCTGGTTCTATCCAAAATTGGAATCAAGTTGTGCATAGCTCTCCATGAGTAGTTTGGAGAAAAGGGAGATAACTTGTCTCTTTTGGAACAATTGACAACTATCAAGAGAGCTCCCAATGAGCAAGCTGAATAGACTTCAACTTCAGATTTCAAAGGACTTGGGATAGAATTCTAGTGGTAGTAAGGCCAACAGCTGAAGGTGCTTTTCTATACTATCTCAAAGCTTTAAATTCTGATATTTCTATGTTAATTCAATCCATGGGAGGTACAACTATACCTGCAGCTTATAGCATTGCCATTAGAGCTGAAAATTGTTTGATTCAAGCTGGTAAGCTAGCTCCTAGGCCTCCCATGCCCTTGTATCCAAATTTAGAAAATCCAAGCACTAGTCAAGCACCTACTATAGCTCCTATTCCCACTCCTAGAAATCAGAGTTCAAATGAAACTTCTACTTCATCCTCTAGTGCCTCAAATGAACTTCAAGAAGTCATGAAACAATTGCAAAATTTAGGCAATGAGCTGGTTACACTCAAGAGGCAAGCAGGCCCAAAGTTTTAGACCTTCTTATCAGCCTCAAGCTCAGCCTAATAGGTAAGCAACCATATCAGCCTAATAGGCCACCCAATCTAGCTGCAAATCAAAATCAAGTAAGGCCTCCTGCCAATAGACCATTTCAGCCCTATAATCCCAATGTTGCATCTGCCTCTAAAGCCTTAGTGCCAGTGCAAAATAATATAGCTCAAGAGTATGATTGGTGTTTCCCATGCAATGAACCTCACAACCAATCTATGTGCTTCAATGGTGCCTTGAACCAAGCCTTGATGGTGACAAAAACTGGCGTAGAGGGTGAGGTGAGCCAAGAAACAAACCAACAACAAGGAACATCCTAGCAAAATGCAGCTCCAAATGAGACTACACTAGTGAATTGGCAGGCTGAGGATTTTTGTGGTATGAATCAAGCAATGTCTCAGAATGTGGCAGCCTAACACAAGGTCAAAAAGAGGAATATTGGTGAAGGGAAGTCATTGGCTCCAGGTGATCCACAACCTTCCATCACTCCACAAAGTGTTGGTAAGAAAAATGCAGTTCCAAACATGCAAGGACAGCCCAAGCCACCTTCTAGACCAGCTCAAATGCTAGTTGTTGCTGCCCATGTGCAAGAAAAGAATGTGTAGACTAAGGGGCAGAAAAGAGATGTTTCATCCCCATTTAGCATCATTGATCAGATGAAGAAGACAAATGTGAATATATCAATGTGGGAATCACTATCCATCCCAGGCCAAAGGGATCTACTACAAGCTGCCATGAAGAATTGGTCAACTTCAAATCAGCAAGTTCATATGCAAGAGAAGGTACTCACAAATGTTGCTCTCACCTGAAGGGAATCATGGAGGACAACAAGGTAAAGTTTTGAAGCCCCCTCCATTCTATGTTTCATTGATCATTGGGGATAAATTAGTACACAATTGCATGATTGATTCTGGGGCAAGTAGTTCTGTAATGCCCAAGCAAATAGCTGATCAAGTTGGGCCTCAATATGAAGTCATATCCAAAGGGGTGGTGCAATTGGATGGGACAACAGTAACAACAATGGGAGTAATTAAAGATTTGAGCCTTACTTTGCATGCATGCCCCAATGTTACTATTTTGCAAGATGTGTCAGTGATAGATTTGCCACCACTCTTTGCCCTATGTTTGTCAAGGGATTTCACAAAGCTAAAATTGGAGGCTACTTATCTATTGATTGGTCACACATGTTGTTTAGAACAAGATATGGAACTAAGGCCACAATCAGATCTGAACCTATTGCAAACTTTCACATTGAGCCTCATACTCCAAGCCAAATCAATGCCAATTGTTCAACATTTGATCAAGAGGATTATCCAAGCATAGATGAAGCTGACACCAAAGTTGGAAGCATCCCAGATTTGACTCTTGATGAATGGGCAAGCAAGGTACATGCTTTTGATCCCTACCAAGAAATAGAAGAATCTGAGCTAGGAGTCTATTGCATACATGAAGAAAATCAGCCTATTCCTAGCATCACCAAGCCAGACCATAAAGATGACAATGAGGTATGGCAAGCTATTCTTTGATGGATCAAGAAGTAGACAAGGTGAGGGGGAGCTATGCTTGTTTCACCTCAAGGCATTAAATATTATTCAGCTTTTAGATTTCAGTTTGCATGTTCTAACAACACTGTTGAATATGAAGCTTGATACAAGGATTGCATTGGTCAATCAAGAGAGGTATCAAAAACTTACAAGTCTTTGGTGATAGTGAGCTGATTGTCAATCAAGTTAAAGGGCAGCATGCTGCCAAAAATGATCTACTCAAGTGTTATAAGAATAGGGTGTGGGACCTCATTGAGGATTTTGAAGGCTTTGGCATCAATTCCATCCCTAGGAAAGAAAACCAAGCTGCTGACAGGCTTGCAGTAGTTGGGGCAGCCTTTGATGTTGTTGAAAGTATCAAGGAAGATAAAGTACAGCCAAGCATTCATGTGATTGTAAGGCCATCAGTGCCAGACAATAATGTAAGTTGGCAAGTGTTTGAAAATGATCAACAAATCATCAATTTCTTGCAAGAAGAAGCTGAGTTCTCAGCCAAAAATCAAGAAAAATTAGAACAACAGTATGGTGATCAGGTGGTACAGCTGAGAACCAACAAACTACCAAAGGGACTTGTCACTTTGGAGTCCATTTTTAATCCTAATGATCAATTTAGGAAGGAGAAGGAAAATATCCAAGTCAAGGGAGAAGATTCAGTGCCCATCTTGGTTGGAGAAGGCAAGTCACTTCAAATTGGTAAAGTGACAACCGAGCAAGAAAGGTATGAGTTTATGCAACTTTTCAAGAGTTCCCTGATATATTTTCTTGGAGCTATGAAGATTTGAAGGGTTTCAATCCCAAGCTAGCTCAACACACTATTGAATTGGATCCAAGTGCTAAACCCATCAGGAAAAAACAAAGGCCAGTCAATCCACACATGGAGCCTCTCATGAAGAAGGAATTGAATAAGTTAATAGAGGCAAGTATCATATTTCCTATCAAGCATTCTAGTTGGGTAGAAAACTTAGTTCCAGTCAGAAAGAAGAGTGGAGAAATCAGATTGTGTGTAGACTTTAGAGATTTGAATAGAGCATCTCTCAAGGATCATTACCCACTTCCTTCTATGGAGCAGATTTTGCAAGTTGTTGCTGGCTCTGAGAGGTTTTCATTGCTAGATGGTTATTCAGGGTATAATCAGATCATGGTAAAGGAAGAGGATCAGTTCAAAACAGCCTTCACCACCAAATGGGGAACTTATGCATATAGAAAAATGCCATTTGGGTTGTCCAACGCTGGAGCTACCTTCCAAAGGGAAATGGATATGGCGTTCAAGGGATTGATCAACAAGATAGTGCTGGTATACTTAGATGATATCACTATTTTTTCTAAAAAAAGTACAGTAGATCATCTCTTTCATTTGAGACAAGTGTTCCAAAGATGTAGAAGATTTGGGGTATCCTTGAATCCCAAAAATGTATTTTTCTAGCTCATGAAGGAAAGCTCCTTGGCCACATTGTTTCCAAAGAAGGATTAGCAATTGATCCAGAGAGGGTTGAAGCAATAAAAGCACTGCCATTACCAAGTCATAAGAAGGCCCTTCAAAGTTTCTTGGGAAGGATCAATTTTGTTCGGAGGTTTGTTCCAGATTTTGCAGCCCTTGTCAAGCCAATAACCATGATGTTGAAGAAAAGCATGGCTTTCAAATGGACAACTGAAGGTAAGGAAAGTTTTGAGGCAATCAAAGAAGCCATCTCACAAGCTCCAACTCTCATTAACCCAGATTTCTCCAAGGATTTTATCCTTTATGCATTTGGAGGTGATGATACAATCTCTGCAATTTTAGTACAACAGAGAACAAAGAAAATGTAGAGCAGCCAATTGCTTTCTTTAGCCAAAGCCTGGAGGACTATGAGGTGAGATATTCTTTCATTGAGAAGCAAGTTCTTGCAGTGATTAGGAGCTTGAAGAAATTTAAGCATCTAGTTTCAAACAACAAGGTTCAACTGTTGGTTTCTCATGTGGGAGTTAAAGACTTCCTCCTCAACAAAGATTTAAATGAAAAATGTGCAGGGTGGATTACTCGTGTCATGGAGTATGACATTGAGATCAAAGTCACCAAGCTGGTCGAGGAAAGGGATTATGTGAACAGCTGGTCTTGAGAAAATCAATGGAAGCAATGCAATGAGAAGGATGTTGTTTTGGTGCTGCAAGACAACCAAGAACAAGAAACATTCAAGAAGAGAATGATGGTGTCCTCACTCCTTGTTGGACCCAAGACATAATGCACTTCCTACACATAGGCCTATGCCCTCCAGAGATGAAAAACCAAGAGAAGACACTTCAGATTGTAGGTTGTCCCATATGCACTTGTTGATGGTGTTTTGTTCAAGAAAGATGTAAATGGAGTGTTGTTGAGATGCATTGGAGACAAACCAAATTAATAGAACATTGGAAGAGTTCCATGGTGGATCAGTTGGAGGTCATTTTTCTCCAAGAGTGACAGCCCTCAAGATCATGAAGGCTGGCTATTATTGGCCCAAGGTATTTAGTGATTGTTATGCATGGATCAAGAGGTGCAAGAAGTTGTGCATTCTTCATAGGAAAGGAGAGATTAGCTGCCCTTCCATTGCACCCAATTTCAGTTGACCAGCCATTCATGCAATGGGGTTTGGACTTCATTGGAGTCATTAACCCAAACTCAAGCCAAGGACACAAGTGGATTCTAACAGCCACATAGATTACTTCACCAAATGGACTGAGGTAGTGGCACTTAAAGAAGCAAATGAATCTAGCATTCTAGACTTCTATGAAGGGATAGTAACCAGATTTGGTATACCTGCCACTATAATATCAGATAATGCTTTGGCATTCATAGGATCAAAGGTGACTGAATGGGCTGTTAAAAATGGGATTTATTTGAGCACTTCATCAAATTATTACCCTCAAGGTAATGGCCAAGTTGAGTCTACAAACAAGAACTTGTTAAGGATCATCAAGAGGACTCTTGATGAAAATCAGAGGACTTGGCATACTAAATTGAAATCAGCCTTGTGGGCTGATAGGATAACTCCCAAGAGATCCAGGTAATTCTCCATTCAAGCTTGTTTATGGAAGAGAGGCAATTTTGCCCATGTCACTTGAGTTGCCAACATTGGAACTCATGAAGCAATTGGAGTTGTTGGAGTTTGAACCCATGGAGGTTAGATATGTAGAATTGATGGAGCTCCAAGAAATCAGAGAGCATGCAGCCCAAGCAATGGAGAAGGATCAAGCCTTGATCAAGAAGACCTTTGATAGGAAAGCTAAGGCTAGAACCTTCCAAGTTGGAGATCTAGTGTTGAAATGGGATGCAGACGAGAAAAGCTAGGAAGGCATTCAAAGTTTGATGCCATTTGGAGTGGCCCCTACATGGTCACAAAGTGTAAGAACAACAATGCCTTCCAATTGTCTACATTGGATGGTGAAGAACTGCAGATTCAGTTAATGGAATCCATCTAAAGCATTGCTACTAGAAGGAACTCTCCACCTTGTACATATTAGCTTAGATTTTCATTCCTCCAAGTGCTTGTGCACATTTTTTTTTGTAGCTTAGTTTTTATTTCCCTAAGTGCTTTGGCACAAGCTTGTTGTCCCAAAATGCATTTTTGTAGGCCATGTTCCAGATCAAGTGATGTTCTACTCTCACAATCTTCCTCCTTGTAATTTTCTAATCAGTTGGGGTACCAAGTAAAATTTTGATGACTCCATGCCCAATGGATTGCTTTAAGAAACTGGTAACTTCATCCAGCAGGTAGATGACCCCTCTGAGTCACCAAAATTGTTATCCAAAATAAGCCCCTTGCTTATTTTTGGCTAACTCCCTTCATTCCTTCCTTCCTTGTGCCTCAGTCAAAATTTTTTACTTTTTAGGCACTCAAAATTTTCTAGAAATGGTTTCATTGGATAGAGAATCTTCTCAACTTTCTAGAAAGGTAAAATTTTCCCTCTAACTCCTTGTATTTTTCAAGTTATGGCTCGGTGGAGTTTTGGAGGGAAATTTTCCCATGGGAGGTCCCGATCCAATCAGGAAGTGCCACGTGGCATGGAATGGTGGGAATGGCGGGGGGGAATTTTGAAAATTTTTCCAAGTATTGGTGGGGGCACACAAAAGAAATTTTTGGCCCGAAGGCCCGCCAGCCAATAGGAGAGGCCACGTGTCCTGGGGCCGTCGGAGATCGGAGCGATGGGAGAGAAGTTGGAAAAATTTCCAAAGTTGGCGCAAATGGAATATCTTGGCCCGAAGGCCCGCCAATGAATCACAATGTGCCACATGTCCTCGGAGCATCGGGAGGTGGAGGGGTGGAAGGAAATTTTCCTTTTTCACCAAAATATGGAAAAAATAATGGAATGAAAGCCCCCGCGATGGCCCGTGCCAATCAAAAGGCATGCCACGTGTCCATGTGGCGGTGAAAATCTTAAGGTGGGTCCGCGAGAGGAAATTGGAGTTCAAGCCCATGCCAATGAAAACATGCCACATGTCCCATTTGGGGAAATGGTTAGAGTGAGTGGGAAAATTTGAAGAAGCATGGCCCGAGGGCCAATCACAAAGAAACATGCCACGTGTCATCGGAGCTGTCGGGGCGGAGAATTTTTTGGAAAATTTTCCAAAGACCAAAAAGGTGTAAAAGGTAAGGGGAAGGCCCGTGACCAATCAAAATGTGCCATGTGGCATCGGAACTTGGGGGGGAGAATTTTTTGGGGAAATTTTCCCAAAAGTCAAAAAAGGGAAAATTTTAAATTTTCGCCCCAAAACTCAATTTTGCCCTAGTTTTGCCCTAAATCTTCAGAAGGGCATAACTTTTGATCCAGAGCTCAGATTTTCATGTTCTTGGTGTCATTGGAAAGATGGTGAAATTATCTACATGATGGAGGGTTCAATTTTGTGTTTTGGTGGGGTTTGGAGAGAGAAAATCAAAAAACCCTGGCATGGGAAAAGAAACAGAACTGACATTTCAACCACCATTTTAAATGAAGTATGGCTTCCATTCTCTCCCAGCATGGTCAAAAACATTGGGAATGAAATTTTAAGGGTACCCATGTTGTTTTAATGCAATTTGGTTGGTGGTTGAAGCATCCTTTCATTTTCCCATGTTTCTTCTTCTGGGCTCAATTTTCATTGTTAAAAGCCAGATTTGGCTCATTTTGTAAGGGTTGGACATTTTTATGTTTTGCAGACTCCCTCTTTCACCCTAGAAAGTGATTTTGTGGAATATCAGACCTCTTTCAAGGACTGCAACATGTTTTCTACCTCTCTACTATTGTAATGCATGTATTTTTGATATTGAAAATGACAATGCAAGCTGTGAATGAGTTTCAATCCTCTTCTTGTGTTGTTTGCTTCATTTATGATCTTTCATTACATTTTATAGTTTTGTGCATGATGTTTGTTGCATTTCTATAATCTGTGTCAATTTGTAGAAGTAAATGTTCACCACTCCTTTGGTGTATCACCTTATTAGTCTTAGTTTTATTTCTTTTGCATCTTTATCTCTGTCCCCTTGGAATTTAGAGTAGGATTTTGAGTTTAGCTTTATTACATTTGAAACAAATCAAACCTTTTACCCCTCTTAGCTCAAGACACACTCCAAGAGAGCAAACATTTGCTTCACAAAAATTCTAATATATTTTCAATGAAAAAACAATTGAGATGAAAATTTTTGCAAATGATTTATTCGAAGGAGTCTCTATATTTTTGCATGACTGCTAAGAAGCTAGGTAGCTCAAAATGAGATTTTCAATAGACCAGTTTTGTAAACACTCACACAACTTGATGAAATGAACTCCAAAGAACCTAAAATTTTTCATGAAGCACCAAGACACCTTCATCCATCATCTCCCATGATTTTTTTAAAGGTATAGGTCTGTAATTGTCTAACCCATCTCATTTGCATGGAAGAACAATTAGGTTCCCAACGGGCTTTTTGGATAAATTTTGAATTTTACCTTCAGGACCTAGAATAAGCTTTTTTTTTTTCTCAAATATGCCTTGGAAAAAATTACATTGCTACTTCCATGCTCTCATGGTCTTGTCATGACCTATACTAACCTTTCATACCTCATCAGGGCTTAAGAAATATGCCTAATGGGCTATTTTGAATTGAGACTTTAATCAAATGACCTATTATTCATGTAGAATCTTGTTAGTATGTTTACACCATCAAAACTGACCTATACCACATCTAAACCACCCATACCTACCATTTCCATGCTTCCATTGGACTCCTACCTCAATAACCAAGCATACAAACCATCTTGAACTCTTTCGTGAGCGCCAAACATCTTCACCTTACACAACCTTTTGCCATCAATGTCACTTGACTTAAATGAAAACACCATTGATGGTAAATGAGGTCCAGAAAATTCCCCTTTTTCATTATTGGAAACACCTAAGAAACCTAAAAAATTTGATGGAAAAATATTTTGCATACTTGGTTTCTACCATAAGCTCAGATCTCTCCCCTTTGACATCATTGACAAAGGGCTCTTGACCACTTGACATGAACCAATGATAGTTTAGGAAAAGAAAACATGAGTAATTAAAATTACCTATCCACAAGCTCCCCTTGGATGGTATTTCTCTTTTCGAGCTTTGTTTCTTGTCTTGAACTCCCCCGAGTAAAAGCACTTTTCCTTTGAAAACACTTGTCATATCTTAGTGTGAGAAAATTTTCTTATTATAATAGAAACATGCCAACATTGTTAGAGGACTGATAATAACATGTTATTGTAAAAACATCATTTCTTGCTTGACTATGGAGAAAAATAGGTTTCCTCTTCCTCCGATGAGCTAATTAGACATGTACCTCTTAAGGAGCATCATTTATAAGGTGTAAATGGTGTAGACACTAAAATTAGGTCACACTCCCCTTTGGTCCCTCGACAAATAAATACCTTCATCACATTCACCTAACCATGGCCCCCTTCACCCCACTAATATTAATTTAATTAATTTAATTAAATTAATTCATTATCCTCACCATATTTATTATTTAAATATCTTAATTTAGATAATGCCCACACTTACACCTCACCTAGACACCTCGTCAAGCCACCTCACCCTAAGACCTATTCTTAGTAAGTTGCCATAACTAACTAAGACTGACCTAAACCCTAAAAATCAGTGCCTACATTCCCTCTAACCACATTCTCGCATGCTTAAAGGAAGCTTCCAGTCTAATCTATGGGTTAAAGACACAAGATCCCAGAAAATCAAGGGGATCTACCTAGTTTAGTAAACCTAGGAAATCCCACCCTAACCGACACCTGGCTACCCTTAACCGCCACCGATTAAGCATGAACCACCATTGGTCACCTTTTAATCCCTAAAAACCTTCTTTTGAGGTTGGTAAAACATTGGCACATTCCTAAGAGATATCACATCATTTGAGAACCAGCTTATGAGAACACGCATGCGAGGAAGGAGATCAAGCATTTTCTCTCGCACAAGCATCCAACATTCACCCCGCAACCATCCAAAGTGACCACCCAACACATATTTGATCCAACCAAGCAAAAAGGAATGCACATGCAGCCCATGCAGAGCTTTCCAATGTTTGGTGAGCCCCAAAACATTCAACCTCTTACCATCACCTTCATCCATCACTCACAGCACCTTAACTGATTTCAAGTAAGTAGAACAATTCACTTCTCGGGTTCATTCTTTTAATCATTGTATCTTCATCCTTTATTCTCCTAGCCACCCATTGACCTCCTTTAATACTCAACCCTCCATATCCCCATTAAAACCTCACCATACCCCATCCAAATAGCCTAATACCTCACTCTGACCAGCCTAGTCCCTTATGCAATCATAAGGGAGATACAAAGCTCATTCATGGCATTCCCAATTTTCCACAAGAATCGACACTTGGTTCTCCCCAACTAGAGTCGGTCACCCTTAACCGGCATCGCTCTTTGTATTTACCAATAGAGCCTAGAATAGTAACGTACCCCACCTATTCTCACATTATTCTTAATCACCGTGAGTGCGTGAGACCTCTATCGACCTACAGAGAACCGAACCAACTACTTGACCTTTAGATTTTATTTTAACCTAGCCTGTTAGATTAGATATTTCTTATTTTGTTTTTAATGAGATACCTAAATCATTTCAATTACAATAGGATTTAATTCATTACCAACATTAAATTGTTTTAAACAGTGGACTGATAGCCATCTAGGAAGTATCACACTTTTCGGATCTAAAGCACATGCTAGCAGCTTCACCGCACATATTGTTTAATTCTTTCGGTGGTCTATTGTTCCGTTTCGCATAGTTCCTCCTAGCCAAAAGGAATCTCTCACGATCATTTGTGGATTCTCGAATTCATGCGTCCAATAACCCAATAACCAATATTTCAATGGTATTCCTCCTACGCCCATTACCCTATCTCTGCTTCATCAATATTTAAAGAAACATCCAAGAATCACTTCACAACCACTTTTCTTTCATCATCAAGCTTTCAATTTTACAAAGGATCGGTGTTGGTCTAGTGACCGCTCGTTGGTTACCCCCGACCATCGCCGCTATACCAACCGGGCGTGGGCTTCACTGTCATTTTGGTTAACCTACCCAAAAGGACATTTATTCACCTTCTTCAACTTTTCAAAGTCCCTGTCACTACTATCATTCCCATTGACCTTGTAAAACTCATCAGGTTTGGCATACCTATCAGATTTGACCTTATACCTTGTTTTGACTCACTGTCCATTTCCCACAATGACCGCAACGTTACCCCTAATCGGTTTCAGCTTTTACCCCAACCGCATTGGTTATCCTGTGCCACTTTCTAGCTAACATTTGGTACCTAATCCACTTTTTACCACCTGTTTCACTTGTTCTTGTTGTTTTTCTATGTCATTTATAGAGAAGTGGCCTAACCTGATTAGTACTGGTTCACATGGTGATGACCCGAAGACAAGCTAGCGCCTCATATTCCACACCAATTGTTAACCGCTCCCACCTAGCCCTTTGCCACCTTCCATCAGATCACTAGCCATGGAACCTATTTAGCCTATCTCTATCACTACCAGAGATGAGGAGTTCACACGACTCCTTGACCAAAACCCTGTCGCCTTGCAGTTTTACCTTTCCCACTCATCCACCTCGAGATGCCTTAGGTCATTTGATATATGGCATGCCCATATCTATCCCCCTAACTCTCACTCCCACTCCTACATTAGCCCCATCTGGCTCCATTCTACCCGCATCTACCTTACCACTAATCGCTTCGTAGCTAGGTCCTATACGTGATATGACTATCATGTCTCGCATACATCCGTTGTACCCACCACATCCACCATACCTTTGACAACCACCCAAAACACAACCTCATCCGCCCCTATTGTCTCGCATATACCCATAGCTACACTACCACCTCTCGTTGTTGGTGACCCCTACCCCTTTTCAAAACGTGGTCCTTTCCATTCCATAGTCGTTGGCCCCCATTGCCACTAGGGTTACCATGACCATTCCACCTCCATATACGTACTATCAGCAGCCTCCCGTTTCATCTATTATTCACTCGGGTATATGGCCCCTATTTCATCACTGCGTTCTTCTTAATCAACCTACACGGAAGCGCCATATACTAGAATGTCACCCCGCTTATATGCCCAAACCAACCCTCTCATGCTACAGGAGGCACCCAATCATCGCAACCTACCAACGACCTAATCAAATTGATGATGGACAAGATGCAAACATTAGAGGCATCGGTTTTGGCTCCTGCAATACTCTCACCTATGACGAGATTTGTAATGAGCCTATCCACCCATCCATTCCTATCCGTCCATATCCCATGCATTGGGAGATGCCTAAATTCAACCGTTTCAATAGCAAGGAAGACCCACAACAACATTTACAGTCATTCAAACATGGGTGCTACCTAATCGCCCACAATGATGCTTTGCTCTTAAGGACCTTTCCCATGTCTCTGACTAGACCTACATTAGATTGGTATAGTGGGTTACCTAGACACTCTATATTTTCATTTAATTAGGTAGCCCAAGCCTTCTTGGATCACTTCTCCATTAATATCATCAAGAAGGTTACCATGACTGACCTATACTCCACGCGTCAGTATGAGGACAAATCTATCGCAGATTTTGTCGCTCACTGGCGTAGCCTAATTAATCAACTCACCTTCCAACTACCACAAATAGAACTCATCGATCTCTTCACACGGGCTTGTGCTAGACATATCTCATCGACCCTACAGGTCCAAACCTTCGAACATTTGATGAAGCATTCACCATGGCATGAAAGCTAGAGATTTAGGCCATCGAAGAGAAGAAAATCCAATTACGCAATAAGAATTCGACATTCAATTCAAATGATACCTCTTCTTCTTCCAAACCATAGAATAATTATTCAAAGGCTAAGGGCACCACTAACGTAGTGGTACTCAAAGCTAGCCCAACTCATCCATCAAATTAGGCTACCCCCTCATCTAATCTCTCACCCGTCTAGACTTTTCAATTCAGACGAGAACAATGGAAATACACCCGATTGGGGAGGCCTATTCTTCTCGTCTTAGAAAAGTTCATCAAAGTTGGGGCCATCACCCTTTTTCCTATAAAACCACACACTTGTTTTGACTCGCTTGCCCCATGCCCGCATGGTATAAAAACACTACTACGTGAACTATCATTGAGTAAAGGGTCATAGTGATAGTAATTGCATCACTTTTAAAAATATTGTCCAAGAAATGCTCAAGAAAGGTGAGTTAACTATGGATAACCCTAACGTACCTGCCAATCAAAACCTACACATCTTCAAGAAACCATTTCCCAACCATGCCCCTTCATCGATCAAACCGACAAGACCTCAACTCATGATAACCATACCAATGAGGTCCACGCTATTTTTAGTGACACACCTATTGCCTCCCAATTACTCCATATTCGTTCCATAGAGGAGATTCTAGCTCAAAACCCTCCTTCTGTATTGGAACCTACCTCACCTATTCCTCCACCCATAGAGGAACACCTTTCACCTCCTTCCTCACCCATGGAGGAGCCCTTCGCTAATATTGAGACCATTTCACCTTTGGCTTCTCCACCTAGGGAACCATCACCCACAATACTTCTTCATCCATGGAAGATACTTATTTACCTCCTCCACTTACGAGAGGAGCACCCATCATCTCCTCCACCTATCACGAGACCAATTGAGATACCTTTGCCTCTAGGCAAGCATTCTCCATCGCTACCCAAGATCCTATAGACCTACTTTTTGTAACATCCTCATTTTATACTTTAGAACAAGTCAATTTTTTTTTTTTTGATAATTGCATACTGGTTCTAAATACATAATTTAGAACTCACAATTCAATAACCATTCATATAACAGACAACCATATGCAGCTGTAATGACTCGGAGTACCTCCGATCTATTCATTCCATGACTCGGTAATCTACCGATCTATTCATGAGTAATAAGAGTCGGTGTTTTTATTTAACACATTACTCTTGTGGTTCTCTTCCCTAATCTGGGATTCAGAATGCTCTGTCCAAGGAATCTAACTGAATAATTGTTACTATTATTCATCGGCATCTCATCCCTTAGACTAGGTGAATTAGGACAACGCAATCAGCAGCTTGCGATACTTTGGCCAAAGATTTGAAACATACTGTTCATGTCTCGTATTCCTTAACGGCATACTCGTCAATCTGGAATACGTCCTTCACCCCATTCATATGTTATATAGAATGTCTTATACTGACTACTGTCAGTCCTTCCTTTCACAACTGAATCACTCGGAGGCAGATTAACAAGGTGATAATGTTATATGGATGACCACGAGGATTAGGGATATGATGACATACTGGTTCAACCTTGCGGTTCAACCAAAGTGTGTCATGATACCCGAATCTCCTAGGCAGCCTTATAACATGACCACGTTCTTAATCGGTCCTGTGGTAACTCGTGCGAAATCAAGTGTAAATCTTAGCGATCAATGCAAAGGGTGTCGCCATAAGTCATCTGCATTATTGTAACTTCAAGAAGATCCTAATCTTCTCGGAGGTACAACTCTGCAGTTGACTTATGTCGTCAACCTTTAAATCCGCCTCGAAAAGATCTACTCAGTAACAAGCGTTACGCACTTGAGTTTAAATTACTTTTAAAGACTTTTCCCTAAGGTTAGCCTTTCCAAATCCCTGGATTCTTCGTCTTAAGACGACCCTCCTCTATAAAACCCATTACATGGTAGAGGTATTACGGTCAGTTCTCATCAAGGAGTCATTAGAATACACCTGATTCTAAAACAACAGAATGGGACAATATCTCATAACCTTTGCTAGAGATTGCCGTCTGAACTCCATTTGATTGTATATCAGTTCTCTTAACTGAATTTATATCATACTTTTTAGTATAAAGATATAAATGATTAAGAATCCAATTTAATATTGTCCTGTCATACTTAGGACTAGGGATTAGTAATTTAATCCAGCTTGTTTAGCGTTCTCTTTTAGGCTCATTTTTAACCTATCTTCTAGAAAGACAATTATTTAAATCCAATATTGCTTTTGCTAGAACAAATTAGAACTACTAAACACTCATAAGAATTCAATCTCATTTACTTGCAAGCTTTCATTGTCAATCACAAAAGCATCCATATTATACAATGATAACAATGCCCCTTCGTTACATAAACCGAAGAAGGTCAACTTTCAGAAATAGAATACAACACATAAGTATCAAACACTTATTTCCATTCCTTTCAAAACTATACAATTACATTTTATGCAACAACATACTTGATATAATGCTAACGGAAAAGAAACATCTTTTCTCATATAGTACATCTGTAAAATCAAGCTGTAATTCATTATAAATCAAATAAACAATCTGATCAGCTTGTCAGATCTGCATTGCTTTTACCTCTTACGGTAACCATCTGCAAAAATAGTCAACATGAGTCAGTTCAATGAACTGAGCATGATAAGCACTAACTTTTAAAACAATTGCAATCCATCAATTGTTTTCATTAAACACCCTGTTTAAATGAGATCAGATATTCACATAAGTAAACATAATCAGACTATGCCCTTGTAATACAAAATGATTACAAATATGTAACTCTATCATTGTTACAAAATAGTCTTAATCACTTTCTAATATTTCATCAAATATTAAGAAACAAGGAACGAATGTACACAAACAATCATTGAATCCAAAATCACAACATTGGTCAGATTGTTTCATTCTTCCAAAAAAAGAAATAACATAACAATTCGGGATTCCACCAATATGTTACAAAACAATTTCCCACTGTTAGACAAATATCAACAAATATTAAATAAAGGAAGAGAAAGAACCAATCCATTCATACTTCCTTTCACATAAATTCATCACTGTACCGTCTTCTCCTATGAAAACATTTATCCAGTATATAAATGAACAAGTTAGACAAGCCGCAAGCAAGATCGCTGTTCTAAATCAAGAAATAGAAACACAGCAAAACTCCTGTACAGCAACTAACACATCAACAATTCATGTATCAACCCTAAGCCCAATGCTAGTTCCTTTTACACAGTAAGGCTTTGACACAAGTTGAAAACAAGAAACTACAAGCGTATCGCTGTAAACAACAACCTTATTGCATCAAGCAATTTGAGGTTTCCTAGAGACTATGCTATGTTGACCACACAGTATTTCCAAATCATGCTCAGTCAAATCGGACTGATTAAATGGAAAAGAACATAGCATACTTATTCTTGCTCAGTCAAAATCGGACTGAAGTAAAAGAAGGGAATACAACCAATCGATCCTTACCTTGGCGCATGCAAGTCTTAGTGTGGTATTCGCGACTTACCCAAACAAGGTCAGAACACGAAACAGTCATCCATACTCAAGGATCTCAAATAGTGACAAAGACAGTGTCCAATGTCAAGTTCGAGAAGAGACAAGTACCAACTACCTTTCCAGAATTCCAAATGATTCAAACGGAGGTAACAATTCAAGCAAATGCATATGAATTCATACTGATATTCATCAACGAAGCATAACAAGAATCAGACAAACAAATTAATCTCTGATTTCACACCAAGAACCCGACTGAACTCTGCCAATCTTTTTACACAAATTTGTACAGGTCGAAGACGTAAATGTTCACCTAAGATTCTGTACCACAAAACCCATGCAACACAAGAGTAATTCCCGAAAATAACAGAGGTCTATTACGTGTTATTCCTTCAAGTCGCAGGTTCAACAATCACCAACTATTTAAATATATTCAACTTGAATAAGATTCAAATATAAAACATACAATCGACTCCTCATAGTCGTTCAGATTACAACGATTGTAAATATATACATATATATGCACACGCTGTATACTGTTAACGGGTTTATACCCATAACCGCTGAACCCTACAGCAGCGTACTATGAAATTGGTGATGAATCCTTCTATGCCAGCTATGGCAAACATTCAGAATAAAAACAAGTGTAAGCAAATCGAATACCCCTTTCAAAGCAAAGAAATCAACTGAGCCGCTTCGAAACTTTCGAACAGTTTACACAAAGAAATGCAAATGCATACCTAGGAAGTCTATATCCTTTATTCATTCAAATAACGGTGATCAAAAGACCTGTTTCTTCTTACCAGGCTTCCACGAAAATCAATTCACAAAACTTATGGATGAATCTACATTCTCAGCAATAGATAGCAATATACGATTCAATCATGGACTCCACTGAGTCGATAAAATAAAGTACAGATGTATCTATATTATACACAGTCAACAAGTAATCCCGTTACCACAATAACAAGGAAAACAACTTCCGCTAGGTCGTATAGACTACGGTAACACAACAGTTACCTGATCCTAGCAAAAATTAGAAGACAAATTAAAACCCAAAAAGTATCATTATACACTGTCAACAAAAACCACGACAGAGTTCCCAAAGAAGCAATAATACTGATCAATCTTACAGTATCCATCAAAATCATTCCATACAGTTTCCACAGCAAGAAACAGCGACCACAAATCAACAACATACAGTGGTCTATTCTCAACACAAGTATATTCTTTGGGCTCACGCCAAACAGGCCGAGCATTCATGCTCTTTACATATAAATATCTCATATATTTAAACCAGAAAGAATACACAAAGGAATAGAGCCACAATTCGATTTTAACAAACACCCATCTAGAGGAAATTGAAAAATCGAACCAGAAGAGATACAGTACCAAAATTTAAACAAGATCTCCATAGAAAATCCTTTATTTTCTCAAAACATTTGAACAGAGTTGTTCTAATGAAATCACTTGAAAGACAGCAAGAAATTTAAAGGTTAGGGCCTAACATGCCTATATTTTTGATCAAATTTCCAAGCAGATTCACCTGGAAGAGCTCAAACTTCCTTTTCTTTTTCCAAGATAAAGCGACCAACAAAATTTCACTGTCTCCATCACATATATATCTTCCATGACAGAGAAAAGAGCCAGAGAAATTCATTCTTGCCATGCAACTCAAGGAGAACTGGTGCGAAGAACCAGTAAACAAGCAGAGAGAGAGAGAAGACCGAAAATCGCGACAAACCAAACAAACCTTCAACTTCCCGTTTGCATGCCTTCTCGCGAGTTCCGAGCTCGTCTCCCTAGAACATTGAATGCCATTAAACCAACTTTCCCGCTTAAACTCAACTTCCACCGACCGCCAGAATTGGCGACAGTCCAACTACAACTCATGCTCATTTCCAAACTTAGCAAATTGCCACGTCTGCACAGGTTAGCCGCCGCTTAAGCCTCCGCCATGACCTGTCCCTCATCCTTATCCCCAGCATTAATTGCCATAGAAAACGCCGCCCATGGTTCGCACCCCTCCATAGGCCCCTTTACATCCTCCTCAATAGTTAGGTTAGTATCTTAGGTTAGAATTTAGGGTAATACCCATACTAACCAATTTACACATAGATACTAACTTAGGATATTAACACATAGCCTAGGTCTAGGTTAGCTTAACAATAATCTAACCCCTAGGTTAGGTTTTAGTTTTTAGGTTACTAACCATTAATAATTCCAGTTAGGTATAACATTTTATATGCCAAGAAAAGACCTAAAATCATGCATCTCCGAACAGGATTTACTCCTATACAGCCGTTAGGCTACAGGAATATACATGACAGAATTATTACTTGGTCCACGTCCGAGACCTTCCAGATATACCTCCATATCGGGAACCAATTCATTTCTCAAGATCAGCCTGAGTCATACTCCTGACCAGCTTAATAAATGCTTCCATACCTTGCAACCTGTTCAAGGTCTGTGATCTAATTTATCACAAACAGATTTAAAGCATTACTTGGATCAATTCCACTGATCCAAGTCTAGATATTATAGATGAATATCTCTATAATTCATTCCATGATCAGATTAATATTCAGACACAAAATGAAATAAATAAAAGAGTCTAATCATATTCGACTCACCAAGATCTCGTAATCTGCAAGAAATTCAAGTACATATCAAGCATGATTTCGATCGAGGAACACATCCTTTTACAAGAAATCACATATCAACACTTGAATGCTTAGGGAGAAAGTAATGTGTTACACTTTTGGCTCTCTTACCCACGTAAGCTAAAGCTAATGAATTTCTTGTCTTTAAGACACATTTTACGGGAATAGCCATGGGTCCTCATCAACATCACCTACAGATGTGTCATTCTCACATTTGGCCAATTGCCTAGATTATGTGGGCAGAGCCTTATTGTGGGGGCATCTTCTACTTCCTATTTCAACACAAATGCAAATGTCACTCGCTGATACTTCCACTATCGACTAAAAATATATCGGCTAGTTGAACCGAGCACAACCACCTCTATCACTACTTCTTCCATAACCCTTCACACCACTCATCATACAACCCGACCCATAACCCAACATACATCTAAATCCAAACCCGCACCTTCATCATCTTCCTCGACTAAACCTATTACTACCTTAGGGGTCACCCAACCACTAGCCTTACTCATCCACCTATCAAACTGGATTTATCTACATCCTCCAAAGTCAACACCACACCTACTCCGCACCCAAACACAAGAACCAAACCCATAGAACTCATACCCTAGCTATACCAATCACACTGCACTGTCTCATCCGTTTTAGGACCTCAACTTCCCAAAGACAATTAGAAACCTCCACCCATCAATAAATGAAAAACACAACTCACTCCTCCTCACAAACCTCTAACCTACCCAACCCAACACGACTTACACCCATATCCCTACAACATCTTTACCTCCATACCTCCAATACCCTCAACAAGTTCTTTACTACCCACTACACTTTAGTCTTTGTCCCTCACACCCCCAACATGACCCACATCATCTACCTTCACAAAGACCTCTCGTTATCCCCCTGGGTAACTCACCCTCTTCCCCATCCACTTTTCCCTCTAGATCTCGTAAACACCCATATCACCTTTACCAAGAAGGTGTAACCCAAAGACAAAAATATGCTACCCTCAAATAAGGTAGTCAAACAACCATACACCCTCACGTCTTTCCATCTACCATACCCCTACCCAAACAAACATGACCAACACCCAAGACCACTCCAACACCAAAACCATATCTGACCCACTCCTCCTATAAAGATCGTTCCTCAAAAATCAGTGACACCTACGCCAAACCCACTTTCACTTCCCATTGCGACCCACTAGCAGGGTCCTATGCCAAAATCTTAACCAACCTCCTTGAGACTTCTATCATCACATTACCACCACTCAAACCTTATGACCCCCTCAAACCCAAGCCAAAAGGGTTTGATGACACTAAAATTTGTGCCTACCATCATGTGCTAGGGCATGATGTGGAGAACTGCAAGGCTTTGAAAACCATCCTTATCTAGTTGTGTCCTCTTGAAGCCAAATTTGATGATGACGACCTTCTCGATGAGGACATTGCTTCACCAACACCCATTCCCATAGTCCTTCCTTCACTTCCCACTCAACAACCATGACCTCCACCCCACACTCTTAGATCCACCTCCAAGATTTGAAATTAACATGGTTCACATTAGAGAACTTGTCACACCATCACCTAAATGTCATAGTGTGCTCAACTCATCTCACAAGGTTCCATCCGCCAGGTTTTCACCTCTCATGTCATTATACCACTCATCTCACACCTTCACCTTATTCCCCACCTCGATCAACATGATCCACATTACTACCCGTGCTAGAAAGGACAAAGGCAAGGAAAAGGCAATTGACTCACCAACCAATCCTATACCCAACATACCACCCACATCTACACCTAAGATTACTATCCTGTGAGCCCCACATATCCTATTTCTAATGGGGTCACACATCACACCATGCTCAAACAATTACACCAATCTCCCTCAAAATGTCCCTATATGACCTCATCCAAACCTCGAAATCCCATCATCAAGCTCTCATGGAGGTTCTTCAATCTATTGAGGTTTTACCCAATGACCCTACACCGTAGCCTCCATTATCACACCCCATCATGTAGCCTCTCTCACCAAATTACCACCTTTATCCACACCTCACCTACTCACCAAAGTAGCCTCCTTAGCTTCTCGAGGAAGAGATCACACCACACCAAATGGATGACCTGGACCTAGCCTCTTCATCTCTGTCCACATCGATGATATACATGTATGATGTGTAATGATTGATGGGGTGCTAGAATTAATATCATTTCATCCCATGCATTTCTCAAATGCATACCTGAAAATTGCATGCATAAACATCCTATCATGTTGCATTCATTCAATGATGCTATCACCTCTACATTAGAAACCATCATCCTCCACATTTCACGTGGGCCCCCTACACGCTGTTATTCCAGAGCTATTTTACATCTTGGAGGGGGAATTTCAATATAACTATGTTGCTTGGAAGACCCTGGATTCGTGTCATGGGTTGTGTTCCTTCCACTTTGCATCATTGTGTAAAGTTTGAACATGAAGGACACACCTATACTATTCTAGCTGATCCATCACCTTTTAAAACATGCAACATGCTTTACCGACCCAATGATGTGCTCATACCCATTAAGGCATCTACCTCCACATGACCACTACCGCTTCACCTACACCTCCACTTACCAATACAGTCACTACCTCAACCACACATGCCTCCTCCATTCCTACCACCTGCCACAACCTCCACGGCCAACCCATCAGCCTCCCAATCCATTAACTCCACCTCCGCATTGACCACTAACACATCATCTATTCCAGCTACCCACATACCAACCACCGATCCCTTGGAAGGTGTTTTTCAACACCTCACTCTGGGGGAGTATCGCCTATATAGTGTCAACACATTCCTTACTCCACAAGAGTATGGAAGTCTTCACCAACACCCTCGCTATGATCACTACATAGGAGAAACCTCCTTTATGGTCCTCCTCATCTTCATACTCAGTCTCACCTATGGGGGACTTGATACTACCACTTACACACCGAACCACCGTCACAAACCACCCATTTTCCGCTGACTTCCAGTCTCTCACCAATCACCATTTTACCCACACCTTCCTACACCGATGTGCATGGAAGGGTTTTGGTTTTGGATTTTATGAGCAAGGCCACCATACTATTATTCCATGTACCACCCGTAAACATAACGACCGTAGTGGTATCGGCTTTCTTGAACCACCTACCAAACAAGCCCACATTGAACTCATCGAGGACATCAGCCCTTCTCCACCTTCTTCACCCACTCCACCTTCATCACCACCTTCACGACGGAGTTGATGGATCCTGAATCTATCCCTCCTAACTTTTTTTTTCATAAACACCATTTCCTTGGGGCCTTTGACTTATCAATGTGAGGGCGAGGCTCCTTCCTCTCTTCCCTTCCTGTATCCTAAAATGATCGATGATGATACACCTTCAATTAACGTCATTCAATGTCAGGATGATGAATCTATACTCACCTACCTTGTGTGTAAGACTCATATATTCATCGGTCATTACCCTTTGAGATGCAAACCATGTTGAATGAATCGACTATCGAAATCAACATTCATACTCAGGATGACCCACACATCCTAAAGATCGGTCAATCTTTAGATGTTATGAACAGAAGCCATCACTTCTTTTCTCAAAGATCATAACCATGCTTTTGCTTGGTCTTATGCAGACATGCTTGGTATTGACCCCACCATAGTGGTCCATAATATCGTAACCATTCCCGATGCCAAACCCATCAAATAAAAGTTGAGGAAAATGCACCCTCGCATTGCTCTTTCGTTCAAAGAAGAACTTCAGCGCCTTCTTTCCATTTCCTTCATATTACCCATTGATTATCCTCATTGGATTTCTAACATTGTCCCTATCACTAAGGTGATAGGGGACTCACATTTACATGGATTTCCATGACCTCAACCTAGCCTACCCAAAAGATGACTTCCCTTACCCGGTATTGACCAACTAGTTGACCTTACCACTGGTCATGAGATGCTATCACTCATGGATGGCTTCTCGGGTTATAACCAAATCTGCTTCCCTAGAGGATCAACACAAAACCACATTCATCACCCCTTAGGGGACCTTCTACTATCGAGTCATGCCTTTTGGCCTTAAAAATGTTGGTGCCACATATCAGTGGGCTATGACTTACATCTTCCATGATATCATGCATCGTATATTGGAAGATTACGTGGATGATCTCCTGGCCAAATCTAAACACCACTCTGAGCACCTCGCCATCCTAAAAACCATTTTGACCGCCTCATTAAATATTGCATTCACCTTCAGCCTAAGAAGTGTGTCTTCATGGTTCTCTCAGGAAAGCTCCTGGGATTTATCATTTCCTTACGTGGTATAGAAGTTGACCCTACTAAAGTCAAGGCCATTCTCAAAATTCCTCACCCACTAACCTTAGACAACTCCAGTAGCCTGTAAGGTAAGTTACAGTCTATTCACCATTTCATTTCACAATTATCTAATCGGTGTCAACCATTTCATCATCTTCTCAAGAAGGATGTCTCCTTTAAATGGGATGATGACTGCCACAAATATTTTGAGGCCTTAAAACAATACCTTCTCCAACCACCCATACTCATTCCACCTAAAGATGATCAACCTTTCTACCTATACATCTCAGCTACCGATCACTCCTTGGGAGCCATGCTCGCTCATCGTGATGAACAACACAGGGAGCAGGTTTTATTACATAAGCCATACTCTTTTGGACTATGAAACCCAATACACCCATCCCGAAAAACTTTTCTTAGCCTTAGTTTTCGTTGCCACAAAACTCCGCCATTACCTACTCAACCACAAAACCTATGTTGTGACCAACATCAACCCCTTACACTTCATGTATGCCAAACCTTATCAAAATCAATGTGTCGCATGATGGCTTATGCTTTTAGCTAACCTCGACCTCAAATTCATTCATCAAAATTCCATCAAGGGCCAAGCTATCACCGACCAATTGGCCGACGCACCTATTTTCGGGATCAACCCTCTAATTTTGACTTTCCTAGATGAGTCAATTGCTACCCTTTCCCTGGATGAACCCCCCTATCAAATGACACTCTTCTTGATGGTTCAAGTGTCAAATGGGGTGGGGCTGGTATTATCCTCATTCTACTTGATGGTGAACCCATGCCTTTGTCTTTCAAACTTGATTTTGATTGTACAAACAATATTTCCGAATACGAAGCACTCGTATTAGGTCTCCAAGCCACCTATGCCCTAGATGTCAAATCAATCAACATCTTTGGTGATTCTCAATTGGTCATAAACCAAGTCAATGGTATATACCAATGTCGTAATGAGATACTTCAAAAGTATAAACATCATGTAGACATACTTTTGACCACCTTTGACCATTACGCCCTTAAACCATCCCTCGTTCAACCAAAAATTTATAGATACCATGGCCTGCTTGGCTTCTCAAATACCCGCTTCGCCCATCGATTCTAAAATCTTTGTCACCATACAACAACTCCAATCACCCTCTTACTTACCTCACAATGTTTACTCCATTAGAACCGCTACCCCTGACCCGAGTGACCTTTGGTATAAACAATACTCCGACTATCTTTCTCTCTCCATCTTACCCCCGATCTCACCCGTAATGGACAACGTGCCTTCCTTAAAAAGGTCTCTCATTATGTCATCATGGGGGCCTCCTCTATAAGCATGATTTGATGGTATTCTCTTACGATGCCTCACAAGTTCTGAAATTCCTTATACCATTAAGGAAGTTCATGATGGCATATGTGGAGGTCACTTCAGTGGCCTTGCTATTGCTAAGCGTATTCTTTGCCTAGGCTATTACTGGCTGACCCTTAACCATGATTGTTGTGACTACATCAAACGTTGTGTAAAATTCCAACAACATGCCAACCTTCATCATACACCCAGTCATGCCTTACAGGTCACCGTGACCTTTGGCCCTTCTCTCAATGGGGTTTGGATCTTGTCGGAGAGATCAACCCCCATTCTTCCCAATGCCATCAATGGATCATCACTGCTACCAAATACTACACAAAATGGGTGGAAGCCATACCACTCATCTCCACGAAAGCCGAGAAAATATGTGAGTTCATCAATCATCACATCATTTTTCACTTTGGTGTTCCTCATCACCTCATCACTGATAATGGAAAACAATTCAAAAACAAAACATTACAAAAACTTTGTGATGCCTTTGAGCATTCAGCTAAGTTTCTCATCACCTTATTACCCACAAACCAATGCCAAGTTGAATCCACTAACAAAACCTAAACAAAATTCTCATGAAAGTGGTTAACGATACTTGGGAAGGATTGGCATACACACATTCCTTTTTCCCTATGGGCATACCGCACTAGTATTCACACTTCCACTACCGCCACACCATTTTTCTCTGGTCTACAGTATAGAGGTTGTTCTACCTCTCGAAGTCTAGATTCCCTCACTCGCATTTCTCTCCATGACATGCTCAATGATGATGAATTTTTCAAGACCATTTAGCACAACTTGAGTTATTAGATGAACATCATCTTAACGCTCTTGATCACCTTCAAGTTTACCAAAATGTATCAAACGTGCCTATGAAAAATGTGTCCATGAATGAACCTTCCAAGTTGGTGACCTTGTCCTGAAAGAAAATCAACATGTAACCAAAGTAAAAAAAAGTAAATGGGAAAATTTTCTCCTAATTGGCTTGGACCATACATCATGACTCATACTTATGGATCAGGTGCTTATCATTTATCTTCACTCGATGGTAAACCCGAACTGAGCCCCTTAATGCCTTGCATCTTTGACCATTCTACTGTTGACTTATAGTCCTACCTCACCTTTTTCCTCTTTCCATGCTCATCCCTTGAGTGCTACCCACTTCTTACACCTCACCAATGATTAAACAAGAATCATGTGAGTACCCGTCACTTGTTATCTTCTCTTGAATATGTGTACCATGGGTGTTACACATAGCATGATTCTCATGGATACTTTTCATCTACCTTTAGATGAGATCCCATGGTCATTTCACCCTACTTTTTGAACAAGAATCCTATTCTTCACCTTGGTCTTGTCCATGACTTCAAAGCCCCACATGGGACCCAACTCCTTGAGTCAAACTTCTAATAAAAAGATGACTCCCTCAAAAGGACATCTTCCTCTCTTAGCAATCGCTGCTATAAATAGACTGCTCCTCAAGGACAACTATGTAAAGCTCTTTCAAAAAAAAAAAAAAAAAAAAAAAGAAAAAAATTTGGAAGCTTCCCGCATCGATCAACTTCACGAAGACCTCAAGGAGTTAAATTCCTCATCCCATATAGACTTCCCACATCGATCAGTCTATCTCAAATACAAGTCAAAAAAAAACTTTTTAGTCATGGACTTGCCCATTGTGACCTCGGATCTCTTGCCCAAAGAGCATACTACCTCATACCATATAAAATTAACCACCTTTCACCTTTCTCACCATTCCCACTCCCATTTCCTACTACCTCAAGGGACCTCTTGGAAACCAAGACATTTGGTGATCATGTGACTACTTTTCACCTTAGAACAATCAATCATGCAATGTCTTTAGGGTCTTACATTCATCACCTCCTCCAAGGTATGATCTACTCGGTATGATCCTAACCAATTAGGTGGCTTTATTGCCCCTCTTATCTTTTAAACATCGTTATTTACATTTTGATTACCTTATACAGGACTTGGTCCTCGATGCTTACCTTTGGGGTAATCTTCTTCTTTTTCCACAATCAACATCACCTATACCAATTTTCCTATAACCCACACACACCTAATAGACCTAAACCCACAACATGCCTAAAACCTACCAACTCATTTTCATACCCCCTCATATTCTTCCCTAGCTTATGGGAGAACTACATCGGCCTGAGGTCCCTTTTTCACCCGGGACTATGTAGGTAGCACTCGAGGGCATGGGGCCCTTGGAGGTTAGCTCAACCACTCTCTACCCTAACCAATTCATCTTTCATTTTCCTAAATACATCCTACCCCACTTAGTTTCCTTTTATATCAATAATTGGAAATTAAACCAAACAAACAACAAGTTGCTTAACATTTTTATCATCATCACAACATACATTTATTATGACTACCATTTCTTTACCATCATCATGCATGTATTATAAAGCATCTCAAACATGACCCATATCATCATTCATCATGCACAAATTAATGAATCACAAACTCAACCATCATTTAGACTCCACCATGCCTAAAAAACCTAGCTCAACCATGCCTAAACAACCTGAACTCAACCATGCCTAAACCACCCTAACTCCACCATGCCTAACTCCTGACCTCGACTCGATCCATCCTAAACCAACCTAACTCGATCCATGCCTATGACATTTTGACAATCCATGCCTAAATCGACCGAATCATCATGCCTAAAAAAACCTAATTTCCTAATTTGGCATCCATATCACATCAACAAATCAAAAGTCTCAAATCACAAAACACCAACAAATCAAGAAATCTATGTATCTATCATATCACCATGCCACTCAACTCCCTTACTTACCCCGACCGCATCGGTCACCCTCTCTTACACAAAACCCAACATTTTACCCTATTACCCTACCTATCCCTCCTTTTTTTTCCACACCTACCCTATTACCCCGATCATTTACCTCACCCAATCCCTTTTTTTTTTACCCGACCATTTACCTCACCCTCCTGACCTCATCATTTACTACCTACCTTTTCCTCCTTTGGGGACTCATTATTTTACCCATACCTCAGCCTTACCCATGCCGTGACCTAGATATTTGGACTGGACCATCACTAGTGACCTTTGACCTCATGTGTTCACTTATACCTTGTGGCACTATTACCTGTGTTGATTGACCTAATGACCTTACCTAGCCTCTTTCATGACCATTTATATCGACCCTACCTTTGGTGTAGAACATACCTAAACGTTCCTGCACCTAACCTACGTTGTGTTTCCTGACCATATCCTATACCTTGGATACCGAAATCACTTCAACCTTGTTTGGATAAACCTATTGACCTTAGACAATGTAGAGTTTGCCTACTCTTCAAACTGGTACTATGCTATAGTTTATATGTGTGTGCATTTGACTATTACTACCTTTGACCCTGACCCATTACCTAGATTACCCGAGTAGACCTTTTTCTTTTTTTCCCCCATTACCCACCTTCCTTTTCATCACATTTACCTTTTATCAAACCACTCACCACTTCTACCTTTACGCCTCGTCATCAGTTCTCCTAGTTTGAGGGGGATCACCTTCACCCACACATGGGGCAACCACATCTTATTTTTGTTAGTGTCACTTACCAATACAAGCTACACAACAAAAAGGGGCAAAATGTAGACACTAAAATTAGGTCACACTCCCCTTTGGTCCCTCGACAAATAAATACCTTCATCACATTCACCTAGCCATGGCCCCCTTCACCCCACTAATATTAATTAAATTTAATTAAATTAATTCATTATCCTCACCATATTTATTATTTAAATATCTTAATTTAGATAATGCCCACACTTACACCTCACCTAGACACCTCATCAAGCCACCTCACCCTAAGACCTATTCTTAGTAAGTTGCCATAACTAACTAAGACTTACCCAAACCCTAAAAATCAATGCCTACATTCCCTCTAACCACATTCCCACATGCTTAAAGGAAGCTTCCATCCTAATCCATGGGTTAACAACACGAGATCCCAGAAAATCAAGGGGATCTACCTAGTTTAGTAAACCTAGAAATCCCACCTGACCGACGCGATTACCCCTTAACCCCACCGGTTAAGTAGAACCATCGGTCACCTTTTAATCCCCAAAACAACCTTATTTTGAGGTTGGAAAACATTGGCACATTCCGAGAGATATCACATCTTTTGAGAACAATTTTCCATGAGAACACACATGCAAGGAAGGAGATCAAGCATTTTCTCTTGCATAGGCATCCAACATTCACCCAACAACCATCCAACAACCACCCAACACAGATTTGATCCAACCAAGAAAAAGGAATGCACATGCAGCCCATGCAGGAGCTTTCCAATGTTTGGTGATCCTCAACAACATTCAACCTCTTACCAACACCTTCATCCATCACTCACAGGCACCCAAAACCAGATTTCAAGTAAGTAGAACAATTTACTCCTCTGGTTCATTCATTTAATCATTGTATCTTCATCCTTTGTTCTCCTAGCCACCCATTGACCTCCTTTAATACTCACCCCTCCATATCCCCATTAAAACCTCACCAAACCCCATCCAAACAGCCTAATACCTCACTCCGACCAGCCTAGTCCCTTGTGCAATCATAAGGGAGATCCAAAGCTCATTCTGTGGCATTCCCAGTTTTCCACAGTAACCGGCACCGGTTCTCCCCAACCGGCGTCGGTCACCCTTAACCAGCATCGGTCTCTATATTTACCAATAGAGCCTAGAACATAATGACTACCCACCTATTCTCACATCACCCTTAATCACTCGTGACTCGCCTCGAGACCTCTCATCAGACTGCGAGAGAACCATAACCAACTACTTGACCTTTGGATCTTATTTTAACCTAGCTTGTTAGATTAGATATTTCTTATTGTGTTTTTAATGAGATACCTAAATCATTTCAATTACAATAGGATTTACTTCATTACTAGCATTAAATTGTTTTAAATAGTGGACTGACAACCATCTAGGAAGTATCACACTTCCCGGATCTAGCACACACTAGGCAGTTCACTACACATATTGTTTAACTCTTTCTGGTGGTCTTGTGTTCCATTTTAGGTAGTTCCTCCTAGCCAAAAGGAAGCTCTCATGGATAGTACATACTTTGTAATGTCTCACTTTCTCTGCCAAATGGGTCAAGTTAAGTCCTCAATATACCTAGTTCATTTTTGAGATCATTACCACTATGTTCCCTTGTCTCACATTTGAATCATAGAAAGCTGTAAACTCGGATGTTGTGAAATTAAAGCCATCCCTTTAGCTTTTTCACAAACCACTTTGTCCTCATCCACATATTTAGGTCTGAATTTTATACAACTCTTTCATGAATGAATTTTCAAGAGTTCAAGCTTTATTCACTATCATAGTTATCCATATACTCTGTAACTTGATCATTGTACCTTGCATTTAGAGAAACTTGGGCCTTTGAATGATACCTTGAAAACATATCTTCCAAAAACTTTAAAGGCATGTCAACATTATAGACATCTCAACAACCTTGTCAAGAATGAGGAGAACCATCTTCCATACCTGAGTCACCAAACCTACTGATCAAAAGAAAAAGTCCAACTCTATCATGTATAACTGAAAATATACACTTACTTGAAGCCTAATAACTTTTCCATCCTCTAGTCCTATGAGCATAGATGTTTTGTCAAAAAAATAGCTTCAGATTCCTTCATTTGATCATTCAAGACCAAGTTTCATTCTCTGCTGCTTAAGTGGACTATGCAAACATAGTCAAGGCAGCGAGGTAACATTTTTCTTGATCTTGCTCGTATTTCCTCCAAGCTAGTGTTCACACCTTGCAAAAAATATTATAACACTATATAATACCTCTTTAAATGAATATCAATTAAGTTCAGCCCAAACTCATACCTGTAGCATCTCAATATGCATGGAAAATCCTGATAATGTGCTTTCTTGATTGATCACTTTGTTAGTCAAGAACATTTTAGATTGAACTGATCATCAAGTAGGACTTGATCTCCTTAAACCACCTTCAAAGGGACTTTAGAGGACTATACACCAAATTGCAATTCATGATACAGACCAAGACTCATGTCCAAACTGTTCATGATGATAATTCTTATGCATTATGATACTTGACAACTTCTGTGACATCTACATAGAACTATACAAGTGATGGACTCATGAACACATTGAATGTAGGCTCCAACAACACATGGTGAGTTCATGAAAATCCACATAACTCGGGTGGGAAACTATAAATCTTAGACCTCATGAATCTACTAACTCCCCTTAGAGTATGCTCAATATGACTTTACGCCTTTAACCATAGACTAATGTTTAATAAATTTGGATCAGTTTACATAATAATAACACATAACTTCAATTGTATATTATATTATCTCGCAACATACAACTCCTAATATAAATGCCAATATATAGGAAATATTTTTCTATAAAATAAGAGATCAAAATAACTCCAAACAGGGCATCACTTTCATATGCACAATCAGTACGTAATATTAAATGAGTATGTATTTTTAAACTGTACATAATAATTTAATTGTTTGACTTCCCTGAGTGGGCTGTTTCAAAAGTCTATCAAACGGTCCATGAGACCACATTTCTTTGAGGCATTCTATCAAATAGTTCATGGGCCTCTTCAACAAATCCATTTTGTGCATATCCTGCAACCATGGCATTTTATCAAACACTTCACATGCCTTGTCTATGCTTTCACATTTACCATACATGTGTCCCAGGCAGTTGCAACTACATCAGTCAAAATTCCTCTATCCATTATGCTTTGACAAATGTCCATACCCTCTTCCAAAGCTCCCATTTTGGCACAGCAAGAAGCATGCTGACAAAGATTGTGGAATTTGCCTTCACATCTGCCAATTGCAATTGCATGAATGTTTCTAAGTAATTATAATGCATTTTCAACACCCTTAGCTCATATGCAGCGAACTAGCGGTGCCATATTGTACCCAGTTTCATCATTTCTTTCAGGGATTTGAACCTGGTACTCCCCTCATCAAAGCCCCCAAAGTTTTTGGAGCTTGAGCTCAATGGATTCTACAATATCATTATTTTTTGTTATGAATGCTCTTTATATTCGGCTAATTATAGTTTTAAATAGTTACAAAAAGGTAGTGGTATTGATTAGCATATGATGGTTTTGAATTGTTTTATGGTGCTTCGGTTTGTGTAAATGTTCTACTGGTAGAGATGTGGACATAGGGCAAAGTAGTATGTTGTGTACAGCTGATACCAGACTTCTATGTAACCTTCCATTACAAGGGATTCAAAAATCTCCTTTTAATATTTTGATAACTGTATATTAAATGATTAAAATTTCAAAACTACATTTGAAAACAAGGAAGCAAAGTACTTTACATTTCGTCATTGTTACTAAATCTAGCTACATCATTTTTGTCAAATCCAGAATTTTTCAGATGTACTGAATAGGTCTGATAAAATCTGAACAGTTTTATTTTTATTTAAATTTTAAGCTTGTGTCACTGCTAAACCACGTTCCCAGCCAACATGATCTGCTTAACCGAGCAAAATTACACATTTGTTTAAGTTGTATAATACTTTTACATATATGATATATATCATCCAAAGTTATGTATTCTTTCTATACTGTACTTTCCATTTAAGTTTTACATATTTTTCAGTTATATAATACTTTTACATATATATCATCCATATACATATTTCTGTAATGTATTTCCCTTTTCTGAATGAAATTCCAACATTTTCCCCAACTTTGCACGCTAATTTGTCAAGATTAGGTAGCAGAGCATTCACACAAGCAGCAAATTTAAGCAGTCATGGGTGTCTGAAGACTTGAATTCTAAAACCTAGCCAAAGAGTAGAACTGTACGTTGAGAAAACTGATTTTAGTAAAAAATCCAGTAAGCTTCAAATGTCTCCTCAGAATTCTCTTTGTCCAAAACTGAACTGCATATGTGTGAAGTTTGACCTTCTCATAAGCTGGGAGAGTCTTGCATACCATTCTGATCGAACCATCTAAAAGGAATCGAGAAAGTGCGTAGCACCGAGTATATAAATCAAAGATGGGTCATGAAGATTGACTTGAATTAATGCACAATGAACTCATGGAAAATCATATTATAGAATAATTTTCTGTGGAAACACCAATTGCATAAACATGATAGAGCTAGGGAGCTCCATAATAAATCGTTCGTAAGGCACAATGCTTACTTAAGAGTTTGCAAATGCAGTTTCAAGCTAAGCAGGTCTGATTGTAGGGGACACTCCATGGTTAAGCCTAATCAAGATGGAATAATATTGCGACGAATGAGCTCCAGGGAATTCCTAGTGCTTCATCTCTGCGAGCATCACTAGAATGCAATGAGTACCAACTGGAACATTCAAGCTGATGAGAGATGGATCTTTGTGAACCACTACTAGTGAAAGATGTGCATGAAGATTGATTTGAATTGGAACACCTGTTTCTTGGAAATTGATATTACAAAGTTAAGTATTAATAGAGATCATCAAAACAAGACTTTTACCTTTATTAAAACTATTTCCTAATAGAATGTAAATAAATAAAAAATCAGGATAAGGTATGGGGGGCAACCCACGCCTAATCCAAGAGTAGTACCCATGCCACACTTTTCCACAAACTGTCCTTTCACAGCTCTTTGCTCACTATTTTCTCCAGCCCATCATGTTTTTTACTCAAGGCTACAAGGAATAAGTACATATAAATTCTAATGCACATCACAAGGGTGCCTCCCCATACTTCATAAGAAAACACACTTCTGCTACTGAACAAGGAATCATACTAATTTTTCAACCCACGGCTGACTAAAAGCTGGAAAAGAAATATGTTCTCCCCAACGCGCACCTTAGGCCTCAACAATATTAGACTCAGGCGGTCAAGGCAATGCAAGGAATCTCGACCATAAGCATTAGTGAGGCATTCTTTTGACGCATTCTGTCAAACAGTTTACATGCCTTGTCTACGGTTCCACATTTTGCACACATGTCTACCAGGACATTTGCAACCACGTGTGACACCATTCCTATGTGTAGTGACCACAACAGGTCAATAGGATGCAAAATTCACCTGTTATGACAGGAAAGTTAGGGACACAAGTAACCCAACTCAAAGTCCAAAAGCCAGAGAGGAAAATCTATAGTGGATGTACCCTAACACTATAGCTCCAGGGTCTACAAATGCATAGAGTAATGTCGCGAAGAGAACCCATTATAAGGGAATCCACAGACATTCAACCTGAAAAATAGCCCAATGGCTGTAAACCACAATGTTGCTATGATCGATATCAATAGATAAGGTTGAGTCCTTTTGCAGGTACACAATCCCTGCCACCATCAGCACCTGACTGTACTTAGACCAGAGCAGAGGAGTAGCTCCCAATAGTTACTCATGTGTAAAACCACCCAAAGCCAAAGAAGAGATACCAAAAAAAGAGCAGTTCTAGCCAGCGTTAGAGATATCAATTTCCATTTAAAAGTGTGTTAGATCTTCTGAGTAATAATTTTTTTTTTTTTTTACATAATCAGTACCCTAATTTTGGATTAATTAGGGTCTTCAGAAGCATTTTAGCTGTTTTGAAGGTTTCCCCACCTTCTTAGATTCCTCCACAGGTGCTAAATAGGCTCCTACAGTAATCTAGTTTTCATTACTTTAAATGCATTAAAAGCCGGAAGGCCTTATTCTGGTTTTCATTAACTACACACAGTCACTTCCAGTTTCCATTCTTTTCCTTTATCTGATATGTCCTTAGAACTTATCAATATACTATCTTCATTCCATTGATTCAGTCTTCACTTTTCATGTTTTTCCAAATGGCAACGTATTTTGAAATATGTTTGTTTTCTTTTTACTTTTTCAATAGAAATCTGTTTTTCCCATCTTCATATGCAAGCTCATTTAATTGTATTTGAAGACTCATTGCATCATCAACTCTCATGTGTTAGTATGTCTGACTAACATGATTAGATGTGTTTTTGTTGTCAACTTGAAGATGTGTTTCTAATTGGCCTTGTTGCATCTTCAAATTAGTTGCGTCTAATTCTGCTTACTGATTTTTATCAGTATATGTTGCTGCTTCTGTGATTTCAGTTTCTTGTTGAATTGTTTCATTAATGACACGCAAAAATTGTTGGATTTCTTCCCTTTCATATACGGCCATTGTGAGAATGTTCTCCACAACAATTTCAACATGAATTCACTGCTTCTCCATTGAATTTTTATTTAGAGTTGGTGCAGGTCCGGGCTTAAACACTAATCCACATTTGTTACGATGCTCGAGTTCAAAGGATATCCCTGTCCAGTCACCCTTCCCAAGTTTTCCCAATCCAATGAAAAATAGTCTCTGCCCTTCCTTGCTCCATGGCATCTCTGTCATATGCACAATCAATACGTAATATTAACTGTGTATGCATTTTTAAACTGTACATAATAATTTAATTGTTTGACTTGCCTGAGTGGGCTGTTTCAGAAGTCTATCAAATGGTCCATGAGACCACATTTCTTTGAGGCATTCTATCAAATAGTTCATGGGCCTTTTCAACAAATCCATTTTGTGCATATCCTACAACCATGGCATTTTATCAAACACTTCACGTGCCTTGTCTATGCTTTCACATGTGTCGGCGATTCTAACTACATTTTGATGGATGTCCATACCCTGTTCCAAAGCTCCCATTTTGGCACAGGAAGTGAGGATGCTGACAAAGATTGTGGAATTTGGCTTCACATCTACCAATTGCAATTGCATGAATGTTTCTAACTAATTATAAGAGGCATTCTGTCAAACAGTTTACGTGCCTTGTCTACGGTTCCACATTTTACATACATGTCTACCAGGACATTTGCAACCACATCTGACAAAATTCCTCTATCCTTCATGCTTTAATGAGTGTCCATATCCTGTTCCAAAGCTCCTATTTTGGCACAGGCTGGGAGTATGTTCACAAATGTAAACCGATCGGGTTGAAGACCTATTTCTTGCATATCCTGAAGCAAAGGTGTTTGCCTGTGACGATAACCATGTCTTACGTATGTTGCAATAATTATATTCCATGAGAAATTGTCTTGGTCTTTCACTTGGTCAAACTCTTTACGCACATCTATCAATAATTGAAGATATGTAATCTTCAGAGGCTTGTGTGTAGTAAGCAGAATGTGCATTTACAGCCATCAAAGCATAATGATTTGTTAGATGTAGTTGCAAGTACCCTAGTAGATATCTATACAAAATGTGGAAGCATACCTAATGCACATGAACTGTTTCAAAGAATGCCTGAAAAAGATGTGGTATCAGCGACTGCCTAATGCTTTGTTAGATGTAGTTGCAACTGCTCTAGTCCACATTTCTTTTCATCCATTTCTTTAACCACGTTATGTTTTGAAGCATTTAAATTTTTAGGAAAAAAAAACCTGATTGACCATAATGACCCAGTATTCCAGTCTTCCAATTGCAATAGATTTAGCTATAACATACATTTGCTTATATCATTTGGCTACATCTCAAATACAAATTAGTTATTGCACATAGCCATCAATACAACCCAATATTTCTCTGCTTACTCTACAACTCCATATGCAGTAGTTGTATACACATGTATGTCAATGTATATGTGTACTGAAATTAGAAGTGTATCAATTCCAAAAAAACTTACACCAAAACTTGTTTTTGTTGTTGCACAGGTTGAAGGAACATTGACCATCGCAAAGGCCTACTCCAGCCCATTTGAACCAATTTGTAAAAAATGCAACTTGACTATTGACCGTCTACCACCATTGCATGCAGACATAGCATATTGCAGTAACTGTGAACAGGAATGCCCATATGCATATTGCCACCATCTTCTATGCAGCATTAAAAGCACAGACAAAACATCCATCCAATGCATAGCTAAAAACAAGTTTCTAACTGAATTGATACCTTCTCTTACTACAACATATCCGCAATACATAGAAGACAAAGAAGTTGTTATAGAACAACTATCACACTTTACATTGCATGGCATCTTCACAATAGACAAAAATAATATCATCGAGAAAATGACAACTACTCCAGACGAAAGTATGTTGCCTTCACCTACTTTTCAATAATCAGCAACATTGCAAATACTATATGCTCTACTCATACTAATACTCACATTCATTCCTATGCATTCCATCCCAATTTCAGTCACAAGAAAGCAGCTATGCATCTTCAAGCCATACACTATCAGCACCATCATTTTAAGGTAAACCACTTACCCCATTCCCACATATGTTTCAGCTATTTCATTTCAAATACAAATGAAAGACAATTTCTAATACTACTCCATATTTCTTTTACAGATCTAAAACTAGAGCTCCACTTCGTACACCGCAACATTTCTGAAAATCAAATTTGTAATAGTCATTTTGTTTAATATGCATGGATTAACAAACTTTTACATTGCATCCTAAATAGCAATACTATTGTTTTTGGCCTTCGGCATTTAGCCTTATGCTATCGAAATTTTATTTCTGCTTCAACTACCACTTGAGACCAAGAAACAAACTAGGAAAATTATGGAATAATTTTTTTTTGATAAGAAGGGTCTACATGACAAGTAGAGACACTAGTTGAAACTAAATAGGTTCCGGAATAGATTTTGATTAACCAAACACAAGATTTCCATTTTTATATTATAACAAGTTTATAAGATTTCAATTTGAGGTTACAAGTTTTACTAAGGTTCAGGAGAAACTTGTCTCCATGCTTGCTCTCTAACAAGCCCCGAACTTCAACTAGATGGGGATGTAGTGCCCACTTCCCTTTGACCTTTGTTTAGATACTGATCCTGACTCTATTGATCATATTTTGGATATTATTATATTTTGATGTAGCAGGATGTGTATATACTAGCTCATGGATTATTATGGACATTATTATGTTTTGATTAGCATAATGGTTAGATGTTAGACTATGGATTAATATTGATCTAGATTCAGTTATTATGTTTGAGGATCATTGAGACATTTTTATTATTATGTGTCGATGATGATATACTAGTTGACATGGACAAAGTTATTGATGTTGATTTTAGACATGTGACAGTTGATATTATGAATAGCCCTAGTATAGAGATCTATTGGATGATGATAAAAGTTGCAAATTGAATTTAAATGATAAATATTAAATCCTTGATATTGTTGTGATTTAGAATTAATAATTATATGTTTCTTATATCATTTGGATGTTCTAATGTGGCCACGAGGCCGAAGGAGGTATTGTTATTTTGCAGGTAAAAATCACAACAATGTTGGGGGACTGGAGACTAACCATATTGGAATTCAGTGTGAAATCAACAAGGTCACCATGGCAACTGTGTTTATTTTGCATGTTGTGTTATGTTAGGATTTCCCATGGGGGGATTTCCATTACTATGACCATGGGGTATATGTGTGTTTTTTTTTATGTGTTCCCTTTTTAATTATTGTTGTATGTATTTTATTTGTAATGTGCTCTTTAGTTGAATTATTTTATGTGATAGTATAATGTGAATCTTATAGTTAAATTTCAATTAAATTAATTGGGATGTGGAATATAAATTAAATGTTATTGTCTTGGTTGAAAATGAAAATTGACTTATATATATTATAACCATGTGGTAAATAAATAAATCTTTATAAAAGATTGTAATAAATAAATGTCATAAATATTAATGCATGTGTAAGAGGATGTAAGAGTTGTGTAAGTGAAATGATAGATTGTGTAAGGCAGATTTTGGAGTGTAGAACACTCCATCCTCTTTGAAACTCGGATTTGGCCTTGGGAGCCTAAATTGGAGGCTTGTGGGACAAGTTAAACTTGTCCCACACCTCTCAAAAACCTCCACCAACCATGTTTATTAATTTGGAGTCAAAATCAACTTATTTTATTGCATTTTGACATGATTTATTGTAAGATTTGTTTGCACTTGTCTTACAAATTTTAAATGCATTCTTTTTTAGGAGGGGAAAAAAAAATGAAGTGTGTAAGTGGTTTTTCATTCACATTTATTGGGATTTAATTGCCTTGATGTTGATTGCATTTTGGGATGAGGAAAAATGATGTGGCATCCCACTTGGAATCCACATCATCCTCTTCCACCCTCTCCTTTAAAATTGGAATTCCTCCTCATTTTGAGGTTGTTGAAAGTTGGAGATTTCACTCTTGGGTCAAATTTTCTTGCATTTTTGGAGCTTGCTTGGTGGAAGAAGTGGAATTACTTGTGCATGCATTCCTCTTGCTGATTGGGACTAGTTTTTGTGCAACAAAGAACCTGCTGTTTTGGAAACAAGTCTCCATTATGGAGAGGTAGGCTCCCACTCTTTTAAAACTGCTGTATTTTCCTCTTTTAGCATGAATTTGAATGTGTTGTGTTTGTAATTTTTTTAGGGATGGGTAGAATGCTTAGGGCATGGTGTGGAGAGAAGACTATGAGGTTATCAGAGGAGGGATAAGGGATTTGCCATTGTTATTTGTTCTTGGGAGGGAATGTTGGTTTGGGATCCACCTAGGAAAGGAAATTGCTTGCATTTCCTACTTTGGGGGAGGTATAAGGGATAAATTTGGAGGAGGGATAAGGAGGGGTTGAGGAGGGATAAGGTTTATGGGATTTCTATGATCTTGGCGGTTTGCTCTTGGTGGATGCCCAAAATTCAACTTGGGAGGCATAAGGAGACCTCCATAGTTCTTGCTCTTTCTTGGCTTGCTTGCTTGGAGAAGGAGCCTTTGTTTTGTTTGGAATTGATTGTTGTAGTTGAGAACTACATCTTTTTTTCTTTGTGTTTATTTGTGTTTGTGAATTTATGCTTGTGTGTGAAGAAGCCATGTTGTCATGTGTTGTATCATCATGTTCCATTCCAATATGGTTGGGGCTCGGGGGCCAATGGGGAAAGATGGCTTCTCTTTTCCCATTGGATGTCTTGGTTGGGTGGAGAGCATTGCCTTTCCCCCTTCCTTGTTGTGATTAGAAGAATAAAGATGAAGAATTCAGCATGTTGCTGTTTGGAGCTTGGAGAAAACAGTTTGACAGTCACCCTTTTTGTAATTTTAAATGAAATCCTTCCCACTCCAAGTGGATGAATGTAATTGATATTGAGATGTGAAATGCATACCTTGTAATTGGAAGTTGTAAATCAATTTGAGAAATGTTAAGAAGAATCATACTTATCTGTTTTATTTGGAAAAGAAAAGGTGAATGAATTTCTGTACCTTGCATGTGAAATGTGAAAACCAAATCAGTAGGAAAGAAGTTCAGTTGAAAGTTTACTTGAATTATCAATCAAGGATAGCATTGATCCCTTTAAATTTGTATTGTTGTCAATGAATGAAGATCTGTTGAAAAGGAATAAGAATCTTTGTTTTGGAATGTAAAAGAAGATGCTTATGGAATGAAATTCAACGTTATTTTCTTTACAAACTGTCATGTTAAAATTGAAAATTAGAGATGCATTTTAATTAGAGTTGAATGTTTGAAATTGTGAAGCAATGATATGGATTAAGTCATAATCTTATGCTCACCCAGAAGACAAATCACCATACCAGTAAACTCACTGTTTTAAAGTTAAAACTGGTAATGTGCATTGGATTAAATGAGCAGTTTGACTTTATACTCAACAATAAATTACAAAACTTGAAATTTACACTTAGGAAGACTTGAGGAATCCAAATTCACTAAAACAGTCAAGAATAAATCTCCAAAACTCAAAGAATTTCAATTCGGAGCTTGCATGGTCATTTTTTCCTGTCAACTGTCGGAAAATTGTAAACTTGTATAAATTGATCAAATTGACATACTTAAAACATTCTAATTCTTCCCTAAGTTGATCCTCCATGTCTGTTTGACATGTTGAGTGGAAGAAGAGTTCAAATTTTATCAAATTTTATCAAATTTGCAAGTTTGAAAATTGCTAGTTTTAAAATTTTAAACCCTCGCAGATCGATTTCTTAAAATTTACCTTGAAATTTCACCAAATTTCAAAATTGATAATTTATCTGAAAAGAGGACTCTGAGATATTTCCAGAAAGTCCTCGTTTGCCTAAAATGGAGCTCCCTATCAAAGTTATGGCCATTTGAAGTTTTACTTCAAAATGGCCATCCCAAAACAAAAACGAAATAATTAGACCTTAGAAAATTTAAATTTAAACTTTTAGAAAAAAATTCTCAAAAATTTCCACGGCCCCGCCACCCTCTCATCATATCAGAAGATGCCACATGGCATCTTTGAGGGGCAGGCCCGTAATAAAAACTTAACATTTTGAAAATTTTGCCTTGGGAAAATTTTCCCAATTTTCCCGCAACCCCGCGGCCCCCAACCAATCACGTGCTGACATGTGGCAAGGGGGTGTGTGGATCAAAATGAAAACTTAACCTTTTTTTCTTTGGGAAAATTTTCACGTTTTCTCCCGCAACCCCGCGGACCCGCACCAATCACGTGTTGACACATGGCAGGGAGGGCCCGTGGATTTAGAAATGAAAACTTAACTTTTTGCCCTTTTGGAAAAATGTCACATTTTCCTCCACCGACCCACATCCCCACAGCCAATTGGGTGTTGACACATCTCCCTCAGGTGCATGGGTCCATGTAATTCTTTTAACCCTTTAACCCATGGGCGAAAAATCCAAATTTCCTCCACGGCCCGCGAGTAATCACAAAGCGCCACGTGGCATTTGGGCACGTGTGGAGGCAGGAGGAAAATTTTCCTTTGGAAAATTGAGACTTTGGTTTTGGGAAAAAGTTCAAATTTTTCCCGTGACCCACCAGCCCAAACCAATCACGTGATGACACGTGCCATTTGGGAAAATTTTCCCAATTTTCTCCCTAACCCCTTGACCTCCAAGGGAAAATTTTCCCCTAAAACTCCACCTGGCCATAACTTGAGTTTTACAAGGAGTTAGGAGGACTTCTTTATATGGTTGAAAAGGTGAGGAAATTTCCTATCCAATGATCTTAATTTAGGAAAGTTTTGATCACTCTAACTATGTGAAAATCTAGTTGAAGTTCAGGGCTTGTTAGAGAGCAGACATGGAGACAAGTTTCTCCTCGAACCTTAGTAAAACTTCAGTAACCTCAAATTGAAATCTTGTAAACTTGTTATAATATAAAAATATAAATCTTGTGTTTGGTTAATCAGAATCTTTTCTCGAAACCTATTTATTTTCAACTAGTGTCTTGTTACTTGTCTGTAGACCCTTCTTATAAAAAAAAATTATTCCATAATTTTCCTAGTTTATTTCTTGGTCTCAAGTGGTAGTTAAGCGGACATTACATAGCTTCTTATAGTTACAAAAGTACCTTAAAGAATATTCCATTTTAAGTGATGATTGGTGAAAGATTTCCTTATTGGCCAAGATGAGCCATCACTTTGGCTGAAGAAAAGGTGGAAACTTATATAGCTAACTGAAATCATTTAGCACTTCCGTATGCCATTCAATGTTCACTCTCTATTGCCAACCAATGGCAATAGATTTCATCTCTCTATTGCCATGGCAGTTGATGTTCATCTCTTAATTTCCAACCAATGCCAATGGATTACAAAACTAATATCAGCTCATTCTTAAACACCTCATTCTTTCCTTCTCTCTTTCCTTGTGTATTTATTACAAAAATAATTAAAGTAAATTTAATTTTGTCCATGTTCTTTACATCTTTGAATGCAAGCTAAAGATGTGATTACTGGAAAGGCAATGCGTTAGATTTGTATTGACAGCATTGGATGAAACCTTGTACGTATGCTAAAGACATTAGAATAAAGATGTTGCTCTAGCATTCTGAACCTCTAAGCATTTCCAGCTATATGTTTCCTTTATTGATTCAAAGTTCTTCTGCAGGTTATGAAAAGGTTGAGCTCTAGCCTTACTAAGGATCAGATGACGATGAAGAAGCTACGGATGCCTCCTAGCACAATGTCATCAACGTGGATTCGAGGTGTCAGTTTATGTTGTCTTTGTTATCGTTATATATATTGTATATATGGTGATGGCATAAAATGGGCCTGCGTACTTTTCCCATGCCAAGTAATACCAACACACAAGTTCTAGACTTCGGAAAATATGATAATAGTTTGATAGTCAAACACTTGAATACTCTTTGGTAATATTATTAAAACCCTGTGTATGCATAAACGTGTGGAAATAGTTTGCTTGTAAAGCGCGGCCTTATATCGTGTATTTGTTCTCTGTGAATTGGTTTCCGGTATTAAATATAATAAAAAACACTAAGCATGGCCTTTATTTAATGTTATTTGTATACTTCATTGTACTTGAATACTCTTTGGTAATATTATTGAAACCCTGTGTATGCATAAACGTGTGGAAATAGTTTACTTGTAAAGCAAGGGCTTATACCATGTATTTGTTCTCTATGAATTGGTTGTGGTATTAAAAATAACAAAAACCACTAAGCATGGCCTTTATTTAATGTTATTTGTATATTTCTGACACTTATCTGTAGGTCCAAGAGAGGATTTCCTAGCTGTAATGCCCCAGGAAGATGTCATTTTTGTATGTAGCCTCCTGCAGGGTGAGCTATGCAATCTATAGATGTTTCAGCTTGTGGTAATTTCTGTAATCTCTTTGGCTTATAGACATTTAAGCCTTTAAAATATACATTGTAATTAGGCAACATTGTCCTATTCTTTATACAAGGCTTCTGTAGAGGCATTGTCAGCGCAACTGTAACCTCAACATTGCAACAAGTTTGCAATAGATACAAGAGGTTTTCAGCTTGTGCATAAATGCACATGATAAACAGTGGGTTCCACTTAATTTCAGTTAAGATTTAACAAATGAAAACAGACCAACCAGGAGGAATCTCACTCAGTTCTCAGTTCCTTACCAATTTCTTGCTTTGCATATAAACAATTCACTTTTAAGCTTCTACGACAGTATCTATTGGCCGCAACGCAACCCTTGTTTAATATTAGGTAACATAGTTAATTGTTATTATTTTAATAATTAGGATTACTCTTTTACTATCCAATCTTTTTAAATGGAAATTAGGGGTATGTGTATTGTAATCTAATAACATGAACTCTTGTTTTATATAAGGAAAAAACAAAAACAATGCATGGAATATGAAAAGGCATATACTAAACTCGTAGGTATTTAGTTACATAAAACTAGGTGCGTGAATAAAATTTCTATCGTATTTGTCATACATATACGTGTTCTTCTTAAACACTAATATATCCTATTTTTTATCAAATAGTTTTTGTATTACAAATAAATAAGATAGTACAATTTTTCAAAAAACAAACAAGAGGTGGTATGGAAGCACACCTCTTTCCATTTGAATATAATTTTTATAGTAAATTAATATTATTATTGATATTTTTAGATATAGAAGCATAAAAAATGTCTTCGAATATTAATATAAACCATTCAATGGCATTTCACTATTGAAACCACTTTTATATTAACTTATAAAGAAAATAATACAAAGTGTTACATAGTAAGGGGGTGGTGACAGTGGAAACAACCTCAAAAAAGATTGAACTTGCACATGCCACATGGGAAGACAAAAACAAGCTACGAAGGTGAAAAAAGAATACAACTAAGGGATACAAACAACGGTGAACAAAAAGGAGAAGGCACCAAAACTATATCATAGAAAAACATAGTAGTACTAGTACAAGGAGCTGCAACACCCTGAGGAGGAGGTGGATCATCCCTGCGACTGAAGGAAGCCGAGAGAATGTGACTCATTTGAAGGCGGAATGAGCAGCCATCCATCCTAATTGGACATCCGAACACTAAGGGGGACCATAAGTACCCACCTAGTTGGTGGCGAGCCACCAAACCGGGAAGCCCGCTAGGTGGAGAGTCCCATTTGGAAGAGCCACCACCGCTTGCCATGAGCCGGTAAGCTCCAACCAGTCCGTAAGAAGATGGTCCTGGGTGAGTCGGGTGACAAAGATGGCCGGGTACTTACGGAGGACTGTGGGATTGACCATGACTTATGGGAGGTGGATGAGGTTGCGAGGGGTGCCAATCATCATCCGATGGAACCCATCTCATGGTAAATGTTAACTCTCAAAAGTTCACCCTATAGAGAGATGACCGCATGTGGTCTAATCTTGCTCGGATTTTTATCTTTTGTAGATACAATGGAAACACCATAGGTCCGTGGGTATACCTATTGTTGAGGTGAGTCTTAGATATCAAGGTTGTTTCCTTCTTTATTTATCCTAAACTTATTTTTAGGGTTTTTGAGGGTAAAAAGATGACTTTGATGAATTGAAAACGGGGTGATACACCTACTTGTTGAGGGCTTTGATCGAATACATGCACAATCAATTTAAGAATGTATTTTAGATGCACAAAAGAATAGCTTTTAGAAGAATATTAAGGAAAAACACTTGATGTATTGAGGGATTGATTCACCAAAATACTTGTTAAAAAAACATGCACACTAATATTATGTAGAAATTACTAAATTTTCAGCAAGGTAAGATGTTTAATCGGGAAATTTGACATTCACAATAATTAATAAGATATACACAACACCGCAAATAATTAGAAAGATAGAAACAATTCTCATTCAAAGGTCAAAATGGCAAAATCTACTTCAGCACTCATGTGTTAAAAAAGTCCTCCTTGTGCTTTGTAATTGAACACAATATATATGAAGTTTATTCATCCCACCCATCCTAAAAATAGGCTAAAATTTGTACTCATCCATGCATCCTATTTTTATCCCTTTATCATGAATAAATAAAGGAATAAAATAGCTATGCTAATATAACGAGGTTTTGATAGCCTTGATTACAAAAATACATCCCAATCAAACTGTAGTTGACTATTCTATTTTTAACAAAGTTGGATGAATAATTTGGCTAATAATAGCCCTTACTTGCTTGTTGTGTAAGTCTCCTCCAATGTGCATGTAATCTTTGTCTTCTAGTGCTTCTGATGTGACACTTACAATTTGATCCACTTGCAATGATAAAATTAGCACTTTAATCCCGCCCTTGGATGCACATGCAAAAATAAATCTCTGTGTGAGAAAAAATAATTCCTTTATTTGCAATACTTGGAAAAATATTCACCCATGCATTCATCCTGATGGGGACCACCCTTGGTTATGATGTTGACATCTCCTCTGTCTTTTGTGGTCACATGAAAAATTGACTCCTATGTAAAATAATGCCATTTATTTACTTGAAACCTTTCCCACAATGGGGAACACCTGTGATGTGCACACTTTGTCTTTATAAGGGTTTTGACCTCCTTTTGAATAATCATTGTATAATATAAAATCTTCATTCTTCCACTTGGTTGGCAAACATATTTATTTCATTGCATAATGTTTGATTGTATTTAAAGGAGGCTCATGGAAAATAATATAAGGTTCACCTTTTGTTAATTGGCACATAGACTATGGTTTTTGTCTTGAATTTAATCATTGGTAAAGCATTTGATTACACCGTGACCTGGGCATGTATTATTACATTGGCCCCTTTTGAGATCATCATGGTGTCGACATTTGATTTTTCAAAACACTAAGGTTTTTGACCCTTAATTGGTCAATGGAAATGATTTGTTTGTCTTTAATATGGGGTTGGTCCCCCTTGCACGAAGACTCAACCCTTTCTTTTGTCAAGGGAGAAGATGCTAACCTTGAGTTAGCTAGGGTTTTTAAAGGCTCGACATGTTGGCATATTTTAACCTTGGTTGGTCTGGTTGACAAAACATTGAACCCTTTACCTAATTCCTCATTTCGCGAGCTCAACTTTGAGCTAGGTCGATTATGTAGAAATTTACCTGATGGCCATGAATGTTGTCTCAAGCTCTGGTTTTGGCTTTTCCTTGGAGGATTTGTATTGATATTTTGTTAAATCTCGAGCATTTCTATATTGGTTTTACCTCTCGAAGCTCATATCAAAGCTCCGTCCCACCCTTTTTGCAATCGAGTTTCCAAGGTAATTTGTGCTTGAGAGCTGCAGGTTATGTCTCCTTTATTTCTCTATGGTTCCTTCATTGGTTCTCCTGATGGGTGAAATCCTTGTGTTTCTTACATACTTGTGATTTAATGGCACCCTCAAGCTTGAAACGGGACGGACCTACTTTAACTTGCCACTATTCCCTGAGCACATGATTCTTGAGTTCTGGATTGCATGGTCACTTTACTTGAAGCCACCATGGAGGAAGGTTGGTGTATTCTCGAGCTTTAGTCCGCATCGTGACTCTAGATATGCATGCTTTAAGTTAAGGTATTCGTATTTATTATGTTATTGCTCATTTTCTCTCCGGTCACCGATGAATTGGTAGTGATGATAACCATGGATTATTTCTTTATGATCTTTGGTTTAGACAAGATGTTCATTGTTTTAATCTCTGCATTAAAATTTATACCTCCTTATCGAGGTAGTCATGATTTTCATCTATTATTGCATTTGGATTTGTAAATTTCCTCATGAGGATTTTTTGAAAATAAGTTTTCTCTGCAGGCTAATACTCCCCAAGTCGATACATGACACGACCCTCATTGTAGAATAATAAAATATGTGTTTTCCTTATTTCATTGATGTTTTCCTTGGAGTTTGGTGTGTAGAGTTTGTCGTTTTGTATTCAAAAGCCCTCTAAAATCTCCTATAAGAGCTAGATCTGTAAAACTTTATTTGGGTGCAACATGGGCACCATTTAGAAAGTTATTGAGCTCGTATCTACTTCATGACTCTATTGATTTATCTTAAGGTTTTGGACATTTTGTGCAACTTTCCTTGCATATACAAATTGTAGATAGACGTAGATTTGACTTGCTCCTGATGAGTTTACTTCGTGGGCTCATTTGAATTTTGATAGAATTTGTATTCATATGTCAATGTCAAAGCTAACTCCATCTATTTGATTGCTCCATGCCATGAAAACCCTTGCAACAATGTTAAGTATGTCTACAAGAATGAATGTCTCTAACTTTCTACATCAGATTGCTCATTTTTTTGATATTCTCACTTTCATGCTCTATTCTAGATTTTGATGAGAAGTCAATATAGATGTTGAAAATCTCTGAGAATCTGTTCTTCTTTGATTGAAAATGCTCACTTGTAGCTTGATGAAGCTTTCTGAGATGGCTTATCAGTTGAGGGTATATTATAAAATGTATCATGCATTCCTATGGTGATTTAAAAAGAATGTCCTCAGCTTATTCGTTTCTCGCATGATTACTTGAAAGCTAGAAATTCTCTATTGCATCCTACATAGTATTTTGTGATCTTACCATGGAAAATTGGTGAAACCAGTAACTTTCCTCAGCACTTTATGTGATTCATTTTCTATCTTTTGCATAGATTTGAAAAAAAAGAACTCTTATTCTTGGGTCTCTAAATGATGTTTTGTTGTAGTTGAAGGTGCATTCATACTCAAGACTTGCAACCTTACCTTGTGATAATATCTTTTACATCACTTAAGATCACTGCTCTTATCCATAAATGTTCCTTTCTCTGCACTGATTTTTTTCACACTCGAACTCTTGTGGAACTAAAAATGTACTCTTATCATTGTTGGATTCTCGATATTCTGTCCATTGAGCTATACCTGAATGATGGTTTTCATGTTGGCCAAAATTTGATGAGAATCTCTACTCTTAAAATGGATTTTGACTTGATTATACTTAATTTGTGATTTGACCTTATAATGATGCATTTCTTTGGTTGCATGCATAAATAATCAGGACTCCATTTATGATATTGAGGCTGCAAATCTGTCTGCTATAATTGGTTGTAATTTTTGTACTTGAGTTTCAACTTTCTATTCTCATATGAATAGATCTTGAAATTGTTTCCTCAATAATTGTAGATTGAAAGTTGACCCTTTTAATTATTGAACTTAACCATAATGATATGCATAGCTGAAAGTGTTCTTCATTCATTCTATAAACTCGTCTAGTTTAAATGTATGATGGGAAGTACTTCTTGAAAGCTTGATGCTTGAAGATGTCTTAAAAGCTGTTTCTCAAGATCCAAGCATGTAATTGTTTCAAAGTTTTAAAAAATTATTGTGATGTTGCAAACTGTTGCTCTCATGAAAATATCTCCATCCATTTTCATTCCTTGTACATTTTAAGATCTTTATAGTACCTTCACCTTGACAGTGCATCTCAAAACTTGAGAGATTGTATCTTGTATGTGCTTTCTTTAAAAGATTCAACTACGTGAAACTGTAAACACATGGATATAGACCAAACCTGGAGCTCTAACAATATGTGTTGTATGTCCACAGTGCCTATTCTTTGGGAGCGGATATGAGAATGAAGCAATGAAAATGAAACAAAGCTAGAAGCACAAGAGAACCAACCCAAATAGGCAATGATGGGTTTCTTCTCTCTCCATTTGCTTATAGTTTTAAGTATATGCATCTTTTATTTCTAGTACATACAAGTTACATCCCATGGCTTGTGTGGGTCTATATACTTTTATTCCATATGAATAAATGAACTATTTTCATGTAATGAGATGTATATCTTTCTTTTTTGTACTTTCTTCATTTGAATGGATAATAATGAACTTGTACAACTCAACACACTTAAATAATTCACTTAATCATGGATTTTTGATGCTCATTTGATGATGAATGCTTGCAAAAATACCTTTTCGTTATTTAATCTTGTAACTTGTTTACGGCTTCAGAGCATTATGTCCAAGATACATGATGTCCCTCCTACCTTCCTCGGGGACTTGTAATGGTTGTTTTATGGCTGTTGCATAGTTCTAACGAGGGTTTCAAATGGAATGGCTACATCTATGAGGCATGGAATTTTGTAATTGCACCCAAGTTGTAGTTTTGATCCAAATGTGACTTCTAAGACTATCCAAAACCAAACAATTAAAAATATGTATCTTATTCGAAGTGGCTGACCCAAACATAGCCAAACTTGTAACCCGACCAATCCAAGAAACTTAAAATTTTTGAGTTGACTTTTTCACACTGGGGTGTAAAAATGTCAACATTTATGGTGGTCCTATGGGGAAAGTTATCTTACAGCTTGTAGACCAAAGGTGCCTTGCTCTTGTTCACATTGGGCATGGAGTTAAAGCATATAACCAAAATATGCCTTTCAAAACAAACTAAAGCTAGCAAAGGATCCGTGAACGAGATCACATGCACAAGTGCACCTTATTGAATTAAAAACGTTAGAATATGCATGAACTAAAATTATTGAAAAGGAAATCCTAATCTACCTTATTTAACTAGCTTCAAATTGAGGCTAAATAAAACCTAAAATAGGCAACAAAAATAGCTTCCTTTTCTCAAGAACCAAGGCAATGATTTCAGCTTGTAAAGCCAAGTAACATGACATAACTGAAAATGAGATGTGTACCTTGAATTTGTTCTAAAACTCAGCCAAAAACACGAAGAATCTCTCTAAATGATCTATAAACTATTCTGAAGGACTTTGGAACTGATTCTCAAGGATATGAAACTCATTTTTAGGCTCTAATACAAGTATGAATTCTGAAATGCTATTTTGTAACTGTTGTGAATAAGCAAGATACCGAATAGGACATGTCCTCCAAACATTTGAAAAAATAATTTTCATGTCTTCGCTGAAACATGAACATTCCTTTTGATCACGGAATCTTCCTCAAGCTGCATTGAAAGTTGTTTGACCCTTATATGTTGCTTGTGTATTCTCTTTGACAATCAAACCGACTCCAAAAAGTATTCAACATCTTTAAGTTGTAAATCATCAATCATGACATCATACAGATGGTAAGATGGTTGTTTTACTTCTTTAAACTGTTTGAAAAGATTTTGAAATTTCAAACTGTTGTTTATCCTTGTTAAGGTTATGATCCATTCTATCCCTTCTTACAATGTTCTTTGAACATTTTTTTTCCTCCTCAATCAAATATTGTTGCTCATGAATACTTGCAGTACCATCTGATAGTCCTTGTGAAACACTGCAAGTCCCTAATAACGCAACTATCTCCATGCATGCAACACAATAAGGGTCTTCACACTCAATTGTTTGATCGTGATTATTCTTGAACTGATCTTTCTCTTTTCGACATCAACAATGGAATCTAATAAGATGCAAACATTTGCTCATCCCTTAGATCAGCTAATTTACATTCGAACTAATATGCAAATTCTCTTTGGTTTTTATCAACTGAGATGAATCAGTAGTTTGTAGGAGTATGGTGTTTTCATGCACACTATGCTCAGAATGTGAAGACTATTGATCATCTTTAACCTACTTTTGATCTGCTACAAAACCAGACTGTACCTTTTAATAGGTTGCTCCTCTAACTCTGGAATATGATCGAACTGAAATTTAGAAACCCATTGCTCTCTATTTCGTTAAAATTCTAACTTGTCATTTTCTTTAGTTGGATTTCCCTCCGAATGATATTATGATCCTCTCTTTCCTAGATTGGAAGTATGGGTAAAGGAGGAGGAATGGGATTAATTTCAGCCTTAACTGGAAAATTTTGAACAAGAGGTGGGGTACAAACTCTGTTTTTAGGACAACATCTGAACGCCAACTTGGACACTTTAATTTGGGTTCAATACATGATTGCGGGGTAGGAAAAAAGGTATTGCAACAACTTGATAATTTGAAAACTAATGAATGGGTTGCTTTGGCTGGTAAGGGGAATATATAGGCACTGAATTCGACTAACTTGATGCCTATAATTCTTTACTACTAATGATTTCTCATATAGTTGGTTGATAGCTACAAATAATTTATTAAGTTCATTAAGCTTGACCTCAAGATCTCTTCGCCTTTCACAATCAACATAACCCTCTACATAACTTTGACCTTGAACAATGTAATGATCATCATATTGATAATCACACTGATTTCCAAGGTTTGGGTCATAATGATATTCATTCGATAGGGGTTATAAAACTGGTCTGAAGGGGAAATTAGATAAAAAGGCTTTGGTTTGGCTGATAATATATTGTTAAATGAGGGTTCATAGCTACGGGACCTAATAAAATATTGAAACTATGAAAAAGAGGTCTGCTACTCACAAAAATAGCTAATAATAGCAAAATAATAGATCTAATTTTCTTGATAAATAACTGAAAATTGATTTTCTTGATAAATACCGAAAGTTACAAATAAAAATGTAATGTTGAAAAGTGTTGTACTGATCTGAAATCATATTTATGGAGTCACTAGATGAGTTCTTCTTGGATCTTGAATCTTTAGAACACATCAATAGTAGTTCTCGTCCTCATCCCACCGGGTGTGCCAAAAATTGTTATCTCTTGAAAGTGCACCCTATAGAGAGATGGTTGCAAGTGTTCTAATCTTTCTCTGGATCTCTCTCTTTCGTAGATACAATGGAAACACCTCAGGTATGTGGGTATACCTATTATTGAGGTGAGTCTCGTATCAAGGTTGGTTCCTTTTGATGTATCCTAAACTAATTTTTAGGGGTTTTGAGGATAAAATGATGACTTTGACTAAATTGAAAATGGGGTGATACACCAAACTTGTTGAGGGCATTGATTGAATACATGCACAATCAATTTGAGAATGGGTTTTGGATACACAAACCAATAGTTTTCAGCAGAATATTAAGGCAAAACACTTGATGTATTGAGGGAATGATTGACAACAATACGAAAAAAAAACATGCACACTAATATTATGCAAAAATTACTAAATTTTCAAGTAAGGTAAGAAAATTAATCAGAGAATTTGACATTCATAAGAATTAATAAGATATACACAACACCGAAAATAATTGGAAAGGAAGTAATCAATTCTCATTCAAAGGGAAAACTGGAAAGATTTACTTCAAGACTCCTGTGTCCAAAAAGGCCTCCTTGTCCTTTGTAATTCCACACAATATATATGAAGTTTATTCATCCCACTCATCTTGAAAATAGGCTAAAATTTACTACTCGCACATGCATCCTATTTTTATCCCTTTCTCATGAATAAATAAAGGAATAAAATAACTATGCTAATACAATGAGGCATTGATAGCCTTGATTACAAAAATACATCCTAGTCAAACTACAATTTACTGTTCTATTTTTTAACAAAGTTGGATGAATAATTTGGCTAATGATAGCCCTTGCTTGCTGTGTAAGTCTCCTCAATGTGCATGCAATCTTTGTCTTCTAGTGCTTGATGTGAAACTTAAATTTTGATCTACTTACAATGATAAAATTAACACTTTAATCCTGCCCTTGGATAAACATGCAAAAATAAATCTCTACGTGTGAGAAAAACTAATTCTGTATTTCCAATACTTGACAAAATATTCATCCATGCATTCATCCCGATGGGGACTACCTGTGGTTCTGATGATGACATCTCCTTCTGTCTTTTTTGGTCACATGAAAAATTGACTCCTTTGTAAAATAATGCCATTTGTTTACTTCTAAACCATCCCACTATGGGGACCACCTGTGATGTGCACACTTTGTTTTGATAAGGGTTTTGACCTCCTTTTGAATAATCATTGCATAATATAAATTCTTCATTCTTCGACTTGGTCGGAAAATATATTTATTTCATTACATAATGTTTGATTGTATTAAAAGAAGGCTCATGGCAAATAATACAAGGTTCACCTTTTATTAATTGGCATATAGACTATGGTTTTTGTCTTGAATTTAGTTATTAGTACATCATTTAATTACACCGTGACCATCATCACATGTATTATTACATTGGCCCCTTCTGAGATCATCATGGTGTCGAGTATTTGATTTTTCAAAACACTAAGGTTTTGGACCCTTAATTGGTCAATGGCCATGATTTTTTTTTCTAATTAATATGGGGCTGGTCCCCTGCACGAAGACTCAACCCTTCCTTTTATCGGTGGTGAAGATGCTAACCTTGAGTTAGCTAGGGTTTTTAAAAGATTGACAAGTTAGAATATTTTAACCTTGGTTGGGTATTGTCACAGAAAGCAATGAACCCTTTACCTAATTCCTCATTTCACAAGCTCTACTTTAAGCTAGGTTGATTATCCAAAAATTTACTCAAGAGCCATGAATGTTGTCTCAAGTTCTAGTTTTTGCTTTCCTTGGAGCATTTGCATTGGTATTTTCTTGAATATGAGCATTTCTATATGGTTTTAGCATTGAATTTATCGGATCGAGCTCCCGGCCACCCTTTCTCGTAACTTAGTTTCCAAGGTAATTTTTCCCGAGATCTTCACGTTATGTCTCCTTTATTTCTCTATGGTTCCTTCATTGGTTATCTTGATGGGATAAATCCTTATGTTTCTTACATACTTGTGATTTAATGGCACCCTCGAGCTTGAAACAGTTCTAGACTAGCTTTAACTCGCCACTATTCCCTGAGCACATGATTCTTGAGTTCTGGATTACATGGTCACTTTACTTGAAGCCACCATGGAGGAAGGTGAGTGTATTATTGAGATTTAGTTTACATCATGACTCTAGATCTGCATGTTTTAAGTTCTAGGTATTTGTATTTATTATCTTATTGCTCATTTTCTCTTTGGTCGCTGATGGCCTGGTAGTGATGATAACCATGGATGATTTCTTTTTCTCTTTGGTTTAGATGAGACGTTCATTGTTTTAATCTCTGCATAAAAATTTATACCTCCTTCTTGTCGTGGTAGCCATGATTTTCATCTATTATTGCTTTTAGATCTGCAAATTTCCTCATGAGGGTTTTTCTAAAAATGAGTTTTCTCTGCAGACTAATACTCACCCAAGTCGATATATGGCATGACTGCCTTTGTTGTAGAAAACTAAAATATGTGTTTACTTTCTTTCATTGATGTTTTCCTTGGATTTTTATGTGTAGATTTTGTTGTTTTGTATTCAAAAACCCCCTGAAATCTCCTATAAGAGCTCAACATGAAAAACTTCATCTAGGTGCAACATGGGTGCCATTCAGAAAGTTACTGAGCTATGATTTTCTTGATTTGAGAAAATTCATGTTGACTGTAGCTTATTTAGAAGGTAAAGCTATCTTTTATGTTGACTTGGTGTTTACCCTTTAGAGGTCTGAATTTGACCTAGGGTTTTGGCTTTTATGAGCTGTTTGATGGACTATAAGATTAGCCATTGATGATATTTTGAGCTCCATTTCATTCTCGTTTCTACTTTGTGGCTTGTGTATCATTTCACCCACCGTTTTTTGGGTTTGAGAGCTCACAAAGATTTTATCCATTCGGGTCATTCTACACTTGAGCCTCTGACTTCTTTAGTAAGGTTGTCATTTGAAGGTAAGGTTGTGTCGTTATTTTTGAGCCATAAATTCTGAGCAATCTCTTCTCAACTGTACACTTTAAAATGTGAGTATTTTTAGCTGCTAGGCCATTCTATTGTGTTATCCGAATGGTATGTATGTTTATTTTAGGTGAAACTCGATTTGAGATGAGGGTTTGTTGCTTCCTATTTTGCTATGGCTCATACCTGTTGTAAGTGTATGAAGAACAATTCAAGTTGATATTGTGTCCTCATAATTTACCTTAGCACTTGAAGCTACCGCAACAACAACTGTGTACATGTTGATTTCCATCGATAATGTATGTTGATGCTGGGAGTTACATCTTTATGTAATGAGCTTATAAGCTAAATTTCCTTGTTGCATAACCTATATTCAATTGATGGTTGTAATATGAAACCTTGTGACTTTTCTTCTTAATCGAACTCTTCTTCTAATTTTTACTTCATAACAATGTGGAAATGTTGGACTTTTAGCTTATTGTTATGGGGGAAACATATCTTCATGAGACAAAACTATACCTTCTAGATGGTTTGCATTGTCTGTATCTACTTCACAGCTCTATTGATTTATCTTAAGGTCTTGGACATTTTGTGCAACTTTCCTTGCATATATAGTTGTAGATAGACGTAGATTTGAGTTGCTTCGATGAGTTTATTTCATGGTCTTGTTTGAATTTTGATAGAATTTTTCCTCATATGTCAATGTTAAACCTAACTCCATTTATTTGATTGCTTCATGCCACGAAAACCCTTGCAAAAGTGTTAAGTATGTCTACAAGAATGAATGTCTCTAACTTTTCGCATCGATTGCTCACTTTTGGATATTCTCACTTTCATGCTCTATTCTAGATTTTGATGAGAAGTTAATATAGATGTTGAAACTCTCTGAGAATATTTTCTTCTTTGATTGAAAATTCTCACTTGTAGCTTGATGAAGCTTTCTGATATGGATTATCTGTTGAGATTATATTGCAAAATGTATCTTGCATTCTTGTGGTGATTTTAAAAGATTGTCCCTCACTTATTATTTTCTCACAAGATTACTTCTAAAGATGGAAATTCTTTGTTGCATCCTACACTGGATTTTGTGATCTTACCATGGAAAATTGGTGAACCTATAACTTGACTATTGTAATAGTTCATTTTCTAGCTTTTATATAGATTTGAATCTCTTATTCTTGGCTCTCTGAATGATGTTTTTGTAGTTGAAGGTGCATTCATACTCCAGACTTGCAACCTTACCTTGTGATAATATCTTCTACATCACTTAAGATCACTACTCTTATCCATAAATGTTTCCTTTCTCTGCACTGATTGTTTTCACACTGAACTCTTGTGGAACTGAAAATGTACTCTTATCATTGTTGCATTTTGTATTCTATCCATTGAGCTATACCGAATGATGGTTTTCATGTTGGCCAAAATTTGATGAGAATATCTACTCTTAAAATGGATTTTGACTTGATTATACTTAATTTGTTATTTGACCTTGTATTGATGCATTTCTTTGGTTGCATGCATAAATAATCAGGACTCCATTTATGATATTGAGGCTACAAATCTATCTACTATAATTGGTTGTAATTTCTGTACTTGGAGCTTTCAACTTTCTATTCTCAGATGAATAGATCTTGAAATTGTTTCCTCAATAGTTGTAGATTGAAAGTTGACTCTTTTAGTTCTTGAACTTAACCATAATGATATGCATAGCTGAAAGTGTTCTTCGTTCATTCTATAGCACTTTGTCTAGTTGCAACTATATGATGGGAAGCACTTCTTGAAAGCTTGATGCTTGAAGATGTCTTAAAACTATTTCTCAAGATCCAAGTATGTAATTATTTCAGAGTTTTAAAAATGATTTTGATGTTGCAATCTATTTTTCTCATGAAAATATCCATCCATTTTCATTCACTTGTACATTTTAAGCTCTGTATAGCACCTTCACCTTGAAAATGCATTTCAAAATCAGAGAGATTGTATCTTGTATGTGCTTTCTTTAAAGGATTCAATTACGTGAAACTGTAAACACATGGATATAGAACAAACCTGGAGCTCTAACAATATGTGCTATATATCCATAGGTGCCTATTCTTTGAACTCGGAGATGAGAATGAAGTAGCTGAATATGAAGAAAAACTGAAGGATGAGAGAACCAACCCAAATAGTCAATGATGGGTTTATTCTCTCTCCATTTGCTTATAGTTTTAAGTATATGCATATTTTATTTCCAGTACATACAAGTTACATCCCATGGCTTGTGTGGGTTCACTGTACTTTTATTCCATATGAATAAATGAACTATTTTCATGTAATGAGATGTATATATTTATTTTATGTACTTTCTTCATTTGAATGGATAATAAATGAATTTTTATAAATCAATACACTTAAATAATAAATTAAAATCAAATAAATTAAAATAAATTAAAATCAAAATCAAATAAATTAAAATCAAATGTACCTTTTTGATGCTCATTGGATGACTGAATGCTTGCAAAACTACCCTTTCTATGCTCCAAATATGCAACTTGTTGCAGATTGAGCATTATGTCCAATACATTCTACCCTTCCCACGCTCCTCGTGGCCTTGCAATGGTAATATTACTATTGTTGCACAGTTCTAATGAGGGTTTCAAATGGAATGGATGCATCTATGAGGCATGGTGTTCTCAGAATCGCACCCAAGTTGTAGTTTTGATCCAAATGTGACTTCCAAGACTGTCTAAAACAAAAAAATTTAAAAATATGTATCTTATTCCGAGGTGGCTGACCCAAACATAGCCAAACTTATAACCCAACCAATCTGAGAAATTTAAAAGTTTTGAGTTGACCTTTTTGCACGGGGTGCAAAAAATGTCAATAATACATGGTGCACTCGCCCGTGATCAAGCAATGCCTCTTGGAGATGAAAAACTGCAGCTGCCACCTTCTCGTGCTTGTTCCTAGATTTGCATGTGAAGTGAACACAATCTTTCCACCTTTTCGTTAAGATTTATCTCCGCAAAAAGATTACAATGATGAAATAAGGTAGTATTTCTAGCTTTCTAGAGTTGGAACAGAATAACAAAATGAAAAAATTACCAAAGGGATGCAATATATGAAGGCTAATTAACGTGGTCACCAAATAAAAAAATCCAATAAAAAATCAGGATTAAATGGCCGAAAAAGGGAGTGAATCTATTGCCAAACATGTTGAGCATGTAGACAAAACTAAAAACATGTTTCAAGGACTTAGGGTGACCACAACAGCTACATATAGGGTTAGGGATGCCAATATGACTTAATCTTTCCCAGAGGAAGCCCCTAATATATCAAACACCGTATAGAAAAATTAAGCTTCGGATCAAAGAGAAGATTCTAGGCCCATTAGAGATGCTTTAACCAGTGACATGAGATGATTGTAAATACCATTAGAAATTAAGCTTAACTAAAGCAGGTGAGATAGGAGATAAAAAGGAGTAGATAAATCCGAATTCAGTGTAATAACGGGATGTCCATGTTCCATCTCCAATCTTTCCACCAAGCACTGGGAGGTCAAGGCCCAACTTGTGTAGCATAACATCCGGCATGAAAGACCGAATTTCCAGAGTTGAAGGAAAATAAGAATTAGCAAGGTGATACTTCTATTTCGAAGTGCAAGCAAGGGAACCAATCACAACAGAGACCAGATCCGAGATAGTGGAGATGCCTTTGTGAGATAGCCACACTACTTTAATGGTAGGCCTTTCGCGGTGGGAGATCATCTAGAGAGAAGATAGGTGACCACCATATATTATGCTCATTGAAAGAGAGACCTGTTCTGAAGCCATCACTGACCCACCGCATTAAAGGTTTAACCATCTCAAAGGCCTTCTAAATGATTTTAACCACAAAGGTGTCAGGTATTTTTACTGGAACTTTAGTAATTAGCAAAGTATGAAAACCTATGTTTTTCCAACATTTTTTACCATATGGTGCTCATAAAGAAATACAATGTCATAACAAAATCTACCAAGCTTGGTTTCCTTGAATATAATGAATAACCCACTTTACCGCATAGAGAAATACTCTACCTATAAACATCAATAATAACAATACCAACTGTTCCTGGGAAGAGTACAAATCTCCCAAGCAACTCTATGAAATCCACCCTACCTATAGCTAGACTAGAGAAAATCATGTAAGAGCTTAGCCAATTTATCAAAGGAAGCCCAATACGGACACCAACATGCTGCATAATGGACCTAAGTAGTAGCAAGAATTTTAGTGCAAACTTGGAATTTCTTGGCCAAAGACAGTGGATGAGAGATCCATTTCTGCACTTTCTACTCGACTCGGTCAACCAAAAACTGCCAAAAGGTAGACGAATCAATATTAAACACAAAAGGGATTCCCATAAAGTAGAATCAATATCCTCTACGAATCCATTTCAGGGGATAGGCTACCAACTAGTCGAGCAGGCCAAGGACCTTGGCGAAAACCCAACTAATTGACAAATTTAACTTTGGAGTTAGACACTTGGTAGAAAATATCCAAAACAGAAAGCACCTCCTGCACATTTTGTTCTGATTCAGCAAGAGTGAGAAAAGAATTACCCATGAAAGTGGAAATCAATGAGTTGGGTTTGATGATCAGGAAGATAAATACCTCTTAATCGATCTTATGCATCTCGAGTTAGATAGAAGGTAACCAAAAGCATCTCGCAACAAGAAAGAAAAAAATATCATGAGCCAAAGGGCATCCCTATTTTATCAATCAAAACAACAACCAAAAACACACAATTGGTGTCCATTAATGGTGAGATAAGAAGAAACATCATAAAAAGAGTGCAAACCACATTAAGGAAGAATTCTCCAAAACCCAAGGCTTTCAACATGGCAAGAAAAAAAGGCCACTTAATACAGCCATAAGCTTTCTCAAAGTAAATTTTGACAAAAACAATCTTTTGAAGAGAGGAATGAGCTAATTCCAAACCTTCCTAGATTGTAATAAGATTATCCAAGATGAAATGGCCTTTGAAAAAACTAGATTTTTAGGTCAATCAATTTTAGGGAGCAAAGAAGCCACTCGAAGAGCGAGCCTTAGCAAGAATTTTGTAAGAAACATTAAGAAGCATGATGAGTCGTCATTTAGTTATAATCTCCGAGTTTCCAAACTTAGGAATAAAATTGATATTACCTTAATTGATATAACTCCTAAGAGATTAAGAGTGCAAGGCCTCTTGATAAACCTGTAATAAATTCAGCCAAACAATGTGCCATGCTTCCTTCTGAATTAGCATGGGAAACCATCCAGACTTGGTGATTTATTGGCCGCAAGATAGAGAAGGGTATTATGAAGCTCTTTCAGAGAAAGAGATGCATCACACTGCTGCTTCCAATCTTGCAGCTGTTTATAAGAAACCACTACAATGCACTATTGTAGTGTCATAACACTTTCAATAGAGGGCTCTTGGGCTTGAAATACCAGGGTATAATGATCCATAAAAGTAGAGGAAATTTTTGGTAGAGTAGTGACATGAGATAGACCTAGTTGAACAACTTTTATTTGTTCCTTGACATTCCTAGCCCTAAGAATTTTGAAGAATTTTTTTGAGGCCATGTCACCAGTCTTCAACTCATGGAATCAATCCCAAATCTGAACCCCTTTGGCTCTATGTTGTTCAATAACCTTGATTTGGTGTCTAAGCTAGCAGTTTAGACCTAGATTATGGTTTTAAATGGCTCGAACTTGAACAATCGAGTTGTGCATTGGAACTCCCGTGAAGAACCTCATTAGAATGATTCTGGACCCTTGCCACCTATTTGCCAAAGTGGCAAAGGAACTTGGTTGTGCATTGAACCACTTCATTCCACCATGAAATATAGTTCGCAGAAAATGGAAGACGTGGCGCCATATTCAAGACTTTGATAATGTATGCCAAAACCCCTGGATGACTCAACAAAGAGACATTCATATAAAATTGTGTGCTTGGCATTTTAATAGAGGCACCATCCCAAGTGTAAAAAAATTAGACTATGATCTTATAGGAGAATATTAGGCCACGTTGTAATAGGAGACTCGACCATTGGATGCCACCAAAACTCAAAAGCTTAAGATAACATGACATGATCAAGTTGTTTGAGGACACGCACCGAGCCTTCTTGAAAATTGGACCAAGTAAACCAATTTTGAGAAGTAAAGTCCCATTGCCTTTTAAAAAGAGGGTATTTAATAACCCAATTGCTTATGAAATAAAAAAATGCTTCACATTCTCCAACGCACCATCACATTCGCGTAAGACCTAAATTTTCATTGGGATATTCCACCATAATAAAGTCACCGCAAAATAACCAATAGGAAAAAGGAAATATATCTCCTAACCATTCCCATAACAAACATCATTTTTGGACCATTATTAGAGGCATAAAGATTAACAATACCAAAAGAAAAGCCATTATCATTAAAAATAACCCATACCACCATGTTGTTAGGATCATAACCCATGGCAGAGATCATGGCAGAAAATCTAGGTGACATAAATAGAAACACCACCTTTTCCTTCCAAATGAGAGGAATAAAAATGTAGAAAATTTGGTGCAATGCAAGATAAGGAAGTCTGAAGAAAAAAACTAGTAACCTTCACCTCTTGTAAACAAACAATATCAATATTACCAATAATTTGACAAGCATGCTTCATAGAATATTTTCGAGAGGATTTTGTGAGACCTCTAACATTCCATGAGAGACAATTCATGAAAATATAGACATGGAATGTTCTTCCCTTGTCCATCTTCCAACATATCCTCCAAATTAAGAATGCCAAAGAAATTTGAAAGAAAAATAGATAGTCCGAATCTAGTGGCTCTGTTGGCAAGGAACGTTGTTTAGGTGCATTGGGAAGATGATAGAATGACGATTTTTTCCATAATTCTATTGACACAAAATGATTTTTCTATGCATGGTAGAGGTTGTTTTAACAAGCTTAGTAGGAACAAAAGTGGAGGGTTGAGGAGCCAAAGGATGCTTAGGAGAAGGTGGAGTAGCCGAGGCTAGCTTACTCACCACCTTCTTATTAGCAACATGGTTCCAACCCTTAAGGTTTTTTGTCTATGAAATATATGTATTTTGCACATTGGTATGCTTAGCACATTGTGTTAGGAAAGATCCGAATAAAGTGATGAAACACTTGATAGAAAAAGAAAGTGTTGGGTAAGTTGAAATAGACAACCTTCTGTGAGATATGCATGGACCCAACTTGAATATCAATGTGGTCCTGCATGTTAGAAGCTAAATCAACCTCCACACAAACTGTTTATGCGGACGCGCGTAAAAGAAATGGTCGAACTCATGAAAAATCACATGGCCAAGAGGGCGAACAATATCATTCAAAAAGGCCATAGCTATAGCAGAAGTCACGAGAGTTCAACCCAAATAGGAACTCGAAGTGAGACTTGATTTTCTTGGGTTGAACTCGGGGCTCCATCGAGACGAAACAAGCAAAGTAATACATATGCACCAACATGAAGAACACTCAAGAAGCGACTAGACTTGCGACGGATCACGAAAGGTAAAAAAATAAAACTACTTTGTGAGGTTATGGACACCAAGTAACTTGGATACTAGCGACATCCCAATGGGATTTAACCCAATTTTGGAGATAGAACTCGCATACAAAATACGATCAAAGAAATAGGCTATCAAACAGCTTGTTATGATAAAACTGCACAACATGATCAACTAAAGAAATCTCAATAGTAGTATCTTCACCACCGTGTGCAATTTATGTTGCAATAGGTTGGTTTGTGGCCATTTAAAGGGTTTGCAGACTTTGCCAAAAATGGGTGAAATAAATTCCTAAAGCGTTGTGAAAAATGGAAATAATAACAAAAAATCGTGAAAAGACCGTAACAAAAAGGCTAACATGAGCATAATCAACACTCCTAAATTAAAACACTCAAACTTATATTTCAATATGCTCTCAACACTCCTAAATTAGTTCCATCCATAATTTCTCAAAAGTGTTCAAAAACACCGTTGTAAATCATTTTTGAAATTTAGAAAACTAAGATATATTATTTAAACTTACAAAATCAAATATTGATTTGATCATTATTCATCAATTTTTGAATATAATTATAAATGAAAATGATTGTTTCAGCCATTAAAAATAAATTAAAAAATTAATATAATTGTTGATTTTTATTCAAAAATTGTTGTTTAACTCTAGTTTTTGTTAGTACTTTAATTGTGACTCAAATCTTGTTATCTAAACGGTATGTCAAGATATTGAAATTGCTGCCACATATTCTAATTAAATTGTTGATGAATATAGAATGAAATACTTGTTTAAATCTTATAAACTACTTAAAAATTAAGCTACTTCAAAATAAAAGGGAAACATAAAATTAATAGTGTTCTTTCTATCATCCACTCTTGCCTAACCATTATTAGCATATCTTATCAAATTAGAATCATTCGAAGATGTATATAATCTATGCTATAGTTTTATATTTTATTCACATATCTCAAAATACTCTCTCCTTGCATATGATTGACATTTTCTCTCTCGATGAACTTAGAAACTAAACTTATTTTATATATTATGTCAGGTTTTCTATATAAAATATTAAAAAATTAAATTAAACCCTTATACAAAATATAATCCAAACTATTGTTACTTAATATTATTCTAAAGCAAGTGGTGTTGATATAACTTTATAAGCATATGTTATTTGAAAATACTAATTATATCATTTATCCAACTTATCTTCTCTTCTAATAAACAACATCATTAATTATAAAATTTTCATTTCATATTCTTTCCTTAATATTGATATCAACATATCCATCAACAAATTTGACATAAATATTGAATCAACATACAAACGTGTAATAATCATTTGTCTTTTTTCATTTGAGGAGCTTACTTAAATCCATGAAACCTTTCTTCAATCCAATTAATCTTGTTTGTTCACTACATTTCGTTTTTACTCATCAATTTCATTTTGTTTACTTAAATTTAGATTATAATATAATATCCTCTCTCAGCACCTTAAGTTTAAAAATAATTTATAATAATCTCTTTTAAAAATACATTTATAAACACTAAAAATATCTCTTTATATAAATTATATCTTTTATATATTATTTTTAAAAACTCTATAATATCATCATACGAATTCGGGGATTTGGCTTTGCTAGGGTTTCTCACATGATTACACTCATGTTAGCCTTTTGCCCTGGTCTTTTCAAGCTTTTTCCTATTATTATTACCATTTTTCACAATGCTTTGGGCATTTATTCCGCCCATTTGGGCGGTGCCAACCCTTTAAAATGGCCACAAACCATCCAACAGAACATAAATTGCGCATGGTGGTGAAGATGGCTCCCAAGTGCATAAGGAAATTCATCCCAAAAGTGTACAATGAGGTAATGTCTCTGATTCTCCCCGGATGTTACTATTGAGATTTCTTTTGTTGATCTTGTTGTGTAGTTTTACCATAACAATTGTTTGGTAGCATATTTCTGTGGTCATATTCCGTCTGAGTCCTATCTTCAAAATTGGATTAAATCCCTTTGGGAGTCACGCCAACATCCGGGTTCAGTTCGGGTGTCTCAAACCTCACCAAGGGGTTTTATTTTTTTACTTTTCGTGAGCCGTCGCAAGTCCAACTGCTTCTCAAGCATTCCGCTTGTTGGTACATTGGAAACACCTTACTTGTTTTGTCACGATGGAGCCCTGATTTCAACCCAGCTAACCAGGTCTCTCTTTGAGTTCTAGTTTGGGTTGAACTTCCAGGTCTTCCATTGAAAATATGTCCCTTTCGAGAATGATATTATCCACCGCTTGGCCATGTGATTTGTCATGAGCCTGACCATTTATTTTATGCTCGTCCACATAAACGGGTTTGCATTGAGGTTGATTTAGCATCTGATCTGTGGGACCACATTGACATACAAGTTGGGTCCACACGTATCTCACAGTAAGGTTGTCTATTTCAACCTTCCCAACACCTTTTTCAATGTCAAGCATTTGATCATTGTATTTGTGATTATCTCACGACCCAACGTGCTAAGCCTTCCGATGTGCATACTATGTCTATCTCACAGGAAGAAAATGCTTAAAGTTGGACACAAGTTGCTAACAAGAAGGTGGTGAGCAAGCCTACCTGAAGCTACTCTGCCTCCTCCTAAGAAGCCTTTGAATTCTCAACCATTTGTTTTGTTCCTGCTAAGCCAATTCAAGCTAGCACCACCATGCAACAAATAGTTGGGAAGTTGGCTATTCCATCATCTTCAAAATGTCACTCCCGGATTCCATGTTGGGACTCTACGGGGAACATTGGACCAAACAGGCCTAAGAGACATTGTAACCCGATGGAGCCACTTGCTTCAAACCAGTCTAGTTTTTTGTCAAATCACTTTGGTATTTTAAAATCAGAGGATATGTTGTAGGATGGGCAGGAGGAAGAACATTCCATGTCTATCTTTTCATGAATTGTCCCTCCTGGAATGTTAAAGGTATCATAGGATCCTCTCGAAAATATTTTGTGAAGCACTCTTGTCAACTTATTCATAATATTGATATTGTTTGTTTCAAGAAGTTAAGATTACTAGTTTTTTGCTTCAGACTTCCTTATCATGTATTGCTCGAATTTTCTGCATTTTTATTCCTCTCATTCGGAAGGCAAAGGTGGTGTTTCTATTTCTGTGTCACCTATATTTTCTGCCATGATCTCTACCATGGGTCATGATCCTGACAATAGGGTGGTTTGGGTGTTTTTTAATGATAATGGCTTTTCTTTTGGTATATTTAATCTTTATGCCTCTAATAATGGTCCGGAAAGGATGACATTGTGTTAATGGTTAGGAGATAATCTACCTTTTTCTTATTGGCTATTCTGTGGTGACTTTAATATGGTGGAACATCCCAATGAAAAATTAGGCCTTTTGCTGATGAGATGGTGTGTTGAAGAGTGTGAAGTATGCTTCTATTTCAAAAGTAGGTGGGTTATAAATGCCCTCTTTTTAAAAGGTAGCGGGATTTGTACTTCTCAAAATTAGTCTACTTGGTCAAATTTTTGAGAAGGGTCACACGTGCATTCTCAAACAACTTGATTACGACATGGTAGCTTAGCACATGGGTTTTACTCTAGTTTCTAACATCACTTTCCTGTCACCACGTGGCATGATATTCTTCTTTCGAGATCACAAACGATATCTTTCATGCTTACTTGGGACAAAGTGCCTCTATTAAAACTCCAAGCATGTAATTTTATATGAATGTGTCTTTGTTGCGTCATCTAGGGTTTTGGCATACATTTCCTAAGTCTGGAATATGGCACCATATTCTCCTATATGTTGCTAGCTAGATTTCATGGTGGAATGAAGCTATTTAACGCACTACAAAATTTCTTCACCACTTTGGAAAATAGGTGTTAAGGGTCTCTGTAAGCATGCTACGGGGCTCTCAATAGGAGTTCCAACACATAGCTCGATTACTTGAGATCCAACCCTTTGACACCATCGTTTACATCCGAGATGGTAAAATTAGACATAAGATCAAGGTTATTGAATAACATATGCGAAAGGAGCTCATATTCGGGCTCGCTTCATGTGGTGGAAGACTAGTGAAAAGGCCTCAAATGGTTTCTTAAAATTCTCAAATCCCGAGAATGTTAAGAAGCAAATCAAATTTATCCATCTTGCCCACACTCACATCACGGCCTTACAGAAATCTCGTCTAATTTTTTTGACCACTATACCCTTGTCTTTCAAGCTCAAGATCCTTCTTTTGAAAGTGCAATGACTCTGCTTATTTGGTGTATCAAGTGGTTCCTTGTAAGCTTAGCCCGCAAGATTGAAATCATTATGATGTTTTTCTTTCTCTAGATGAGCTTCATAATGCTCTTCTTTGTCTTGCGGATGAAAATCTCTAGGTTTGGATGGGTTTTCTTGTGAATTTTACAAGGTAGCATGACACATTATTGGGCCAGATCTCTTACAGGTTTATCAGGAAGCCTTGCAATCATGATCCTTGGGAATTGTATTAATAAAGGTAATATCAAATTCATCCCCAAGGTTGGTAATCTAGAGCTAATAAGAAACTTGTGGCCCATTACGCTTCTTAATGTTTCTTATAATATTCTGGCATAGGCTCTTGCTCTTTGATTGACTTCTTTCTACCCAAAATTGTCCGATTTGAACAATCTGGTTTTGTCAAAGGCCTGTTTCATTTGGACAATCTTATTGTTGTTTGGGAAGGGTTGGAATGGGCTCGCGCTTCTCTTCAAGAAGGTGGTTTTTCTCAAAATAATTTTGAAAAATCTTATGACCATATAGAATGGCCTTTCATTCTTACCATGCTTAAAGCCTTGGGGTTTGGAGATTTCTTCCTCAATGTGGTTTGCACTCTCTTCGCGATGCCTCATCTTGTCTCACCATCAATGGACACTAGTCTTTTTCATTGGGTTATTTCAATCGATAAGGCAAGGTTTCCCTTTGCTCTAGCTCTTTTTTCCTATTTGTGGATGCTTTCGGTTACCTTCTTTCCAATAGAGCTGCTCAAGGGAAATTAAGAGGCATATATCTTCCGATCATCAATCTCAACTCATCAATGGCCACTTTGTAGATGACTCCTTTCTCACTCTAGTTGAATCAAAACAAAATGTGGAGGAGGTGCTTTCTTGTTTGGATATTTTCTGTAAAGTGTCCAGCTCTAAAGTTCAGTTTTCCAAATCATTGGGTTTTACCAAATTCCCTTTCCTATGCCCACTAGTTGGCACCCTATCCTTGCAATGGATTCGGAGGGGAAAATGATTCCACTTTTTGGGAATTTATTTTTCCTTCGATAGTGAGTCTACGAACTTGTGGCAATTTGTGGTTGATCGAAGTTGAGTAGAAAGTGCAGAAATGGATCTCTCATCCATTATCTTTGGCTAGGAAATTCCAAGTTTGCACTAAAATTTCTGCTGCAACTTATGTCTATTATGTGGTATCGGTGTCCATCTCATGCTTCCTTTGAAAAATTTTCTAAGATCTTGCGAGATTTTCTTTGGTCTAGCTATAGCGAGTGGTTTTCATCGTGTTTTTGGGAGGTTTGCACCCTTCCCAAGGAATGTTAACCTTTAAACATTACCTTAACAGAAGGAGTTTTCAAAGAATTGTCCAATTCCTTGAACCTTGATAGAGTTTCTTTCTGAAAGTGTTTATAAAATTTTGAAGTTTTCCAAACTCGAAGTTTGAATTTTCGGACTTGATTTAAGGGATTTTTTTTTTTTTCGATTTTCTCTTGATTACAAAATGAAATTTTTGTTTAGAGTTTCGAACTCGAAAGCCCGAAAGTCTTAAATTTTATAACTTCAGGACTTTGGGTTTAGAGTCCTATTTGGAATTTTCATTATTTTCATTTCGGAGTTAGAAGTGCAAAACTGAAGTTCTAAACTCTGAAATCCCAAAATTCTAAAATTTCATAACTTGGACTTTTAGGTTTTGGAGTTTCATGTTACCTTTGTGGATATTTTGCTTCGGAGTTACGAAGTTTGAAAGTCGAAGTTCAAAGTTCGAAACTCAAGTTCCTAAATTTTGGAACTTCATAACTTTGGGATTTGGACTTCCGGGTTTTGCATTGTAATGATCGTGCTTCATTTAAGAGTTTCAGGAATTGTAAATTTGGAGCTTCCAAAACATTTAATTTCTAACTAACCCCACATGTGTGGCTTCCATGCATTAATTCCGTGGTTCCTATATAATCTCTAATTTTTACGTGTCATTTTCACCTCGCTTTTACTTGGACACTCTAATTTCACCACACCATTTTGTACTTTCAAGGAATCATTTTCATGGTAAATTTTTAAGTTATTTATTTTTTTGTTTATGATTGATTAACAATTTTGTTTGTTTGTTTCTTTTTATCTATTCTTATTTTTATTGCTTGACATGGAAACTCCTATACTCCACCATTCATCTTTAACCATGTCATTTGATTCTTTTCTCAATACTAAAAGCTTCAATTCATAGAGGCATCTAGTCTAATCAAGTCCAAGGTTTTGCAACAAGTTCCTTTAATATCTTCACAATATTGAACTTTCAAAATTGTGTCTTTCAAAGATTTTGGAGGTTCAATTTTCATAATTTCATAGATTTTCCTTTGAGTTTAGAGATTTTCCTTTCAAATTTTTGGAGTTAGTAGTGCCTTCGAGTTTAGAGGTTGGAGTTTGAGATTTAGAGAGTCAAAGTTTGAGCTTGAGTTTTTGGGGTTTTAACTGTGAGGATTTTGGGCTTTCAGAGGTTTTTACTTTGGATTTGAGGCCTTTTTAGAGTTTTTATTTTAAGACTTTTGGACTTCGGAATTTTGAAGCTTTTCGGTTTCTTAAAAAAATTCAAATATCAATCGGATTTTGAATTATGAATTAATGTCAACTTCCTCATCAAAGGGAAAGGGAAAGATGAAGTACACATTCTTAGGAGTTTCCCCTCACTCATTCCTATCTTTAGATTTGGGGAATATTGGAGATACTAACCTTGGACAAATAGATTTTCCAAACTTCTAGGAAAGATTAAAATCCCCTAATAAGAAGCCTTGGATGTAGGCCATATTCGATAGTGGGATTGCTCTCATTATGGGTTTTCCTTCATCCATGGATTTACCTAATTTTGTCTTAGCCTAAACATATTACTTTGATAAGGATTCTAAATTAGTAAAGATGACGATGGTAAGGTCGTGATTAGGCTAGAAACTGATTTGTCCGTATATTTATTTAAACTTCTAGATGTTAAAGAATATGTAACAATTTCACTAGAAACTGCAATTGAACATTGGGATAAAGAAATTAAACTATGTACAAAGGTCATGATGAAGAGTTACTTGGCCAATAATTTCAGCAAGCTTCCTAAAACATTGTCTGCATTGGACTTCATTCAGAAGTAAATTATCTCATTGTATTGTTGAGTAAAATTTTGTGTCTCGCTTTGGCAGGGAATTTAAAGAATGTATGTTCCTTTATATTGATACTATCAAGAAGAATAAGTATTTCATATGATGGGAAGAACATATCAGTAGCCCAATTTGTTTTCAATTGAGAAATGTCTTAACTTCTAAAAACTTCTTCACGACTTCCTTTCTTGTTTATGCCATAGATGCCATGGGATAATTTAATGGTGGTGTGAATACAAATGATGTTAGAAGTGTGTTGAAAATTTATGAATTTTATCCTCAAATTACAATGCAAGAAGGAAAAATCATTTCCGTAGGGTCAATGATGCCTTTTTTCTGTCCTCCTTTATCGTTTTGATAAAAAATTGTATAATTGAAGAATTTCTGATGAATATTTTAAAGAGGTAAGGGAATGGGGAGCCATCTATCTTTAGTTCCCAACATTCACATACATCAGGATTCTTGGTTTCTTGGGTGCCCCTAGAAAGTTACCAAGATGTCCTACCGATAAATGGGTTTTATTAGAATTGGTTCGAAAATTGTTGGATTATCACAAAATTCAAAATAAACGACATAAGGCACGAGTCCAATTTCCTATTTCAATAGGAAGGTATACATGTCGAGTATTTACAAGGTGAATAATTTGGATGGAAAAATGTATGCAAGTTACCTTGCAAAATTTCCATCTCAAAACTAAATTTGATTATTGGGGTAGGCTTAGTGAAACAGGATTTGCCAGTTCTCACATTCCTTAGTTGGAGGATATTTGGATTCATCGTCGGGATGATATTATTATCATGCAATGAGAATATGAAAAATTTACTATGGATGAAGTTTAACAATTTGGTATTGTGGATATTCGGAGGGAATGGAGGATGATGATAAGGTATTGGATCTAAGGTACATGAGCAATAAGGTTGCCGATCAACCTTTTCCATTGATTGATTGATACCAAGAGGAATGTTGCAATACTAAGGAAAGGCGGGGCCCATTCTACAAAGGACATATGATTGTTTGGCTACCTTGGTAATTTCACCCAAAATATTAGATCAATATATAATAATAGAATCCCAATCAACATTGAGTCTCACTACACCCACAAAAACAAAGAGGTCTACCCAAAAGGAAAATATAACTCCGAGGAAGATCTCATTTGTTGTTGGAGGTTCTTCTCTTTCAAAATTCCTAATACCAAGGTTGTTTCCTCTACTGACAAGTATCGGAAGTTGTTGAAGTTAGTGACTCCCCGGTTGTATCACAAGATTAACCACCCCATCCTTCACTACCATTGTCACTATCTTGACTCCACTTCCCTCATCATTATATACTACTCCTCCACTCATATCTAAATTTTTGTCCCCATCCATGGCCCAAGTGTTTTCTTCCCTTCGTGTTCTCTCGGTAGGGGAAATTATTGGGTCTCCACTTTCCACTCCATTGTCTCAAAAATTTCATTTCCTTACATTTCAACGTCTAGCCCCATTGGATCCGTTCTCAAAGCTATTCTAACTTCTACCCTATCTATCATTACCACCTCCATTTCATTGCCAATTGATATTACCATTGCTATTGTTTTATCAAATGCTCTAGGTGTTGATCAACCATGTAACTTTCGTCCATGTCCACTATACCCGAATGGATATATCACCAAACCCTGAAAGCGAAGAAGAAGGTGCCCCTCATGGATGTCATAGATATAAGTGTGTTGGAACCTACTCCGAAGAGACAGTCAAAGGGGTAAGGATTGTCTCTAATTTATAAATAACCCAATCGGGGAAAGGTTCATGGAGGTAGTTACTCTCTGCCGAGGGAAAAATAAAGAAACCATTATGCCAACAGATTATCGGATCTATAGGTTTTCACTATGGAAACAACACATGAAGGTGCAAAATAGGATGTTCAAGTGGCCCTTGGAAATTTTTTGGAGAAGTATGATAAAGATAAATCTTCCAAGGATGAATTGAAGTGAAAGGTTGGACAACTTACTACTTTTTTAAGGAAAGTAACACAACCCACTCCAACTACTAATCCTTCAACTACAACTACTCTGACAGTTTCTTCTAGTTTGGATGATATTTCATATCATGAAATTGAGAAGATAGGTCGAAGGGAAGATCGGTAGATTGATGGATAGAGTGTAAGCTTTAGGAAGCTATTCCTTTGATTAAAACAGCTATTGAATTGTATAATGATTTACAAAATGAAAGAACTTCCATTCACGTGGATATATGAAATATTCTCTAAGGACAATAATAATTTGAATTTGAATTTGACTACATGGGGAGAAATTAGAGATGTGGACCTAGATTTACTCTTCCAGGGAAGGAGTAATTGATGATACTTCTAAATTGTTTGAGTTTCAAAAAGCTATGGAATTGGATCCGGGTATTATAAGATTTGATCAAGAAATAGGATTTTATATGCGTGGAAAGAATGGATGGTCTTAACGATATTTCGAAGAATTTGATGATATCAACTACAATTTTTTTAATGATAATATTGATGCTCTTCTGATTGACCAAATTAATTCAAATTTAAAATATTTGGTGAAGAAAGATGATGAAGTGACTAAAACTTTCAATAGTGATTAAATTGATAGGTTGGTCTTGTGCCAAAGTTTTATAAGTCATCTGAAAAAGTGGTGATTTAGTTGAAATGGTTTCCAACCAAAGTTGCAAGAGAGATTGATACTGATGGGTGTGGTAAATCATTATGAATGTGGACCAGAGGAAGAGGAGGTACATGGAATCATCAAACTTTTTTTTGATTACAAACACCAAATGGTTATGTGGGAAAAATTAGGAGAAAATAGAACAAGAAAGAGATGTTGTCAAGCTAACCCTGAGACAGCCCTGATTGGGATAGTTTCAAGCTCAATTAGTCAAAGTTGCGGGGTTGACTTAGTCAAATGTTTGCAACAACTTTACTAATTTTATGGAATCGTGTTCCTTGAACTTAATTATATTCTTTTTTAGTAACTTGTTAGTTAAGGTTCAATTTGTAATGGCTTAACCTCTGGAACTTATAAATAGTTAAATGCATTAATTTTAAGAGAGAATTTTAGAACATTGAAGAAGTTACTCTTGATCTTGGAAGCATGCTTTAAATAATTTTGAGCCTTTCAATTATATTCAAAACAATATTTTTTCATGAAATGTATGATTTTTGTGTTAGTTTTGATTGATTCATACTTTGTGAATGAGTAATTTCTTAGTGTGAGTGATTAATCTACCTTTCTCTTAGTTATCTTATTTCAATCTATGTGAAGAATGATGTGTTTACTTTGAATATCAATTGTGGAAATGTTATATCCCTTTGGTTATGATGTTACATTATTACCAACTATCATAGATAGGAAAATATGTATGACATGTGCATATCATATATTATTATGAGGTGTTGATTGTGTATTTGAGTAGGCTTGATCTATCTGTTAAATATACTTGGTGTCTAATAAGGAAATACATGCTCTTAGGTCTGTGGTATCTTGTCTTCCCTGTCTAAGTAGCATAAGGTGAAGTTGGATTTTGATGTTTATTTTATCCTTTCCGAATTAACCCTTTCCAATGTGAAGATCATAAAATTATCTAGTAATACTCTCTCTTGGTGCATCACCTTACTTTTCATTTTTATTTCTAACCTTAAATCCCATGAATTGAGTAGATTAGAGTTATTTTCAAAGTGCTTTAGCTTCGCACATTGATATTAAATCGAGTGCTCTAAGTTCCAAAGGAATTCAGCCTTTTCTGGAGGTTTATCCCAAGGTAAAAAGGTCCCACACCTTAGGGATGTTCTAATATTGCTCGGAATCACTCAAAGAATTCAACGGGTGCCCGATCTATGTGAAATTTTTTTGGCACGCTCGGTGGGATAGTTGGTACTTCTCTTCACACTTGGATGAATCAAAGTACCTGGTGACTCCATATCTTTAGATTTCAAATATCAATGTGTTAACTTATGTGAATAATTTAGACAAGATATTCTTCAAAGAAAGGAAATTATCAACATATTGAGCTATCCTTGTCTCCTCCAAGGAGAAGGAGAAGAGGCATTTCAACATCACCGATTAAGATCATCTCATAGGGGTCATTCAACTCCCCTTATGGAAGGTTTTCTTCACCAAGGAACAATCAACATTTTTTCACTATGGAAGCCCTTGTAAATAATAAAACTTTTCCTCCTTTCAATGCTAGAAGCCCCTACAACTAGCCTAAAATATTATCATTCTATACTAAGGAAACTAATGTAACTCCTTTGGATCATATTTTGGATGTAGCTATCATTTCCACACGGTCATAGTATTATTGAGGAAAACATTGTTGTCAGGATCCTTGCTTCTTCTTTTATGGGAAAAGCACTTTAATGGTTTCAAAGCTTGAACAACGGTCCCATAACTACTTGGAATGAGTTAGGGGAGAAGTTTTGCAAGCAATTCAAGGATAAGAGTGATCACCTATCACTCATGGAACAACTCACTACCATAAAGAGAGCCCCTCAAGAATATATGAGTGATTTTAACTTCCGATTCCATAAGACTTGGAATAGAATTCTGGCACTCATAAAGCCTTCTCCAAATAACACATTCTTGTATTATTTATGAGCCTTGAATAGTGACGTAGTAGTTATGATCCAATCCATGGGAGGGACCACACTTCTTGATGCTTATGAGATCGTAATAAGAGCTGAGAATTATTTAATCTAAGTAGGGAAGATTGCACCCAGACCTCCCATGCCTTTATTTTCTAAAATTTCAGGTAAACAACCAACTATTGCTGCTATTCCATCAAATTTGAGTCAACAAGCTATGATTGCGCCCATTCCTTCAAATGATATGGATGAGGTCAATTTGTTGCTACAAACTTTTAGGAATGAACTTGTAAAGCAATCAAGAGGTAGTAGTCTCAATATGCTTGTCCATATCAATCCTGGGAATCAATAGTACGAACCGAACCAACCACCTTTTTCAAGGAAATAATTAGTCACAAAATTTAGGGTTGTTGTTGCAGGATGTTAGCATGATGAAGACTTTAATCATTCAGATCTATAGCTAATATATCTTTCTACAAGTGCATATTTAGATCTAGATCTAGAAAATAACAACATTAAAGGATAACCATAATGGAATCAAGCATGTAATACTGAATTATAACCATGATAACACCTTGTTTCAGTCCATAATCTCCATTATATTAATTGTAGTAAATACACAGAAGCTTCCTTACAATAACAATAGTATACGCTCATGTGCGTATAACAGATCTGGAAGCATAATCTCACTATACCTAGTTCTCACTATATCTATTCTCACACGTATATCTATCTCTCTCTCCGCTACATAGTTCAATACATATTTATATGGGTGGGACTTTCCCTTCACCGCTTATCTAATCCAAAATAGGTCGCATACTATTATTAGCCATGTGCATCGTTACAAAAATAGGCTTACATGCAAGAATGCTAACAATAGATCTCTCTTTGTCAACTATCAGTTCACAATTCTATCTTTAGCCTGCATCCATGCAAAGCGCTTTGTAGCTAATCATCCAAAAATAGCCAATGCATGTGCACAAGTCTCCAATCAGTTTGAGTGCTCCGCACGCTATCTCCAAAAATAGATCCTCATCATGAAAATGGCTAAGTCTTGAATATTCTTTTTCTACACATGATCCTCTTTGATACTTGTGCCTTTGAATGTGCTCTAATTCTCCCATGTGAACCTTCTATATTTTCTTCACTAAGTGCTAGAGTCTGACTGATCAACATTACCCCACACTAGTTTCATTGCCCCCGACAATGGTTGTCTCAAAAAAATGAATCAAAGAATATGAATAGAAGAATAGAAAAGAATTTTGATGAATAAAAGAATGTCTTTAACTGCAATATCTTCTGTTTCAACCTGAATAATCAATTTGGGATATTCTTCTTTTATCTCTCCGCCTCTAAGGTCTATCAGTCATTGAGTGTAACCTCTACTTTCTCTGGAATATCCACTGCAATTGACTCTAATTCATCCCTTGCAATCTCTCCTTTTTCATTCTATAAGACCAACACAATGTTGGACATGCCAGTCATTCTCCCTTCCAACAAGTCCATATTTTGAGCGATGAGTTTCCCAAGCTCATCCAACCTTTCCTTGTGAGGTTCTTGAGCTATTGTAAGGGCCTCACACTTCTTCTTAACAAGTGTTAATCATTCTACGCGGCCCAATGTCTCATCCTTCATGGCCTTAGGACCTCATTGTCTTCTAAAATGGTCCTGGTCCTTATAACAGCCTCTGGCATTGTACAAATATTTAGCACTTGATCCTGCCTTCTTGAGTTCCTCCTGTAAGCTTGAAGCAATCCTTCATATGATGTAATCTTCTCATCACTAAAGCCTTTTCCCACTCTACTTCCTATGTTGGATCCTTTGGCTTTTGGCATGCACAGAGGTTCATCTTCAAGCACTAAGTCCACCAATGTACTTACATAATGTATTATCCGAAGGAAACGTCTTGGGTACCTTTGGCTCTAAGTGTGGCCTAGCCTTCATGACATTGTCACCAATCTCCTCCACCATGTTGATAAACACAACATTATTCTTCTATGCCAAATCTCTTTTCCTATTTTAGTGCACATTATTTCCTCATCCTTAGTCTTGATCTCCTCCCTTAGCACCCTAATTGTGGTAGCTTTATCCATATTCCATCGTGTGACTTCTATCGAGACCTTCACCAAAGCATTTCTCACCTATTCATCTGACATAACAATAGGCTTTATTGTTATGTGTCTGGCCTGAGGTGTCTTTTTCAACCTCCTTGACATGCATGACTCCTCACACACATCAAATTCTGGTTCATCCATGTGTGTGTGCATCGACCATGACAATTGCTTCCTTGTGCACACATTGTTTGCCATATCTTCATCCATTAACTCCCAACCATATAACTCATTTTTGTGTCATTGTGCTCTGGAAATGGGCACAAACAATTTTACCTATGTCCTGGTGTAGCCCATGGCTAGTGGAATATACTCCCCACTTGTTCTTCTTGATCTAGGCTACTTAGGAACTTGGGCTTCAAGATTTGGAACTTGTGTGGCTATGTCTGAGAAATCTCGGTTGTTGTCTCTTCTATGTCCCTTTTTCTTCCTCTTCTCCATCCTTCATTTCTTCATCTTTTTGTTCTTCCACGTTCTCTGGAGGTGTAGGAGAATTGGGCACACTTTCCTCAGACTCTTCCACTTCCTCATTCAACTTTAATTTCCTTCTTCTTTTCTCAGTTGTCTCCTTCTGTGGAGAGAGTCGAGGTGATATGCATGCACTGTTTGTGGAGTAGCACCTTGGGTCCTTGTTCTCCTGAATACTCTCTTGAATCGATGCTCTCCTTAGACTGCATCCAAGTCCTCATCATCTCCCTCTTGTGGCTGAGGTGGAGTAGTTGCATGCTCAACTTCATCCTTATTTGGAGGTTGTCTTCTACCTCTGTGTTCCAAACCACCACTATCCTCATGCTCTTCCTCTTCATCATCAACTTGAATTGTTTTTGTGGGCTTGGGTGTTGGAACATTTTCCATTGTATGCTTACCCTTTGTGGCCCTGGGAGCATGAACTCATTCTCCACATACTTAGTGTTCTCCAACTTGGGTTTGAGTTACAGGTACACAAGCATTGCTCCAAGTGTCCCCAACTACCAAGCTTACAGGTTTCATGCTTATAATATCTGAAATAAGTCTTTCAATGTATGCATTGCACCTGGATATACATACTTCTTCCTAGAGTGTGGTAGTCACAATCTACCTTGTCTGCATTGAAGGTTAAGTGGTGCATCATAAAGAACGGTGAACTGATGCTTGGAAATACCTCATTGTGAAGGCATATGATAGTTTGCACCATGGGCTCCAAGCCTCATCCTTCATCACAAATGCGATGCAAAAATGTTGGTATACGAAAAACTGAACTACCTTACCCACCACCGAAGGAAAATCCTTGGGTATGTGCCACTCTTCTTCGAAACCATGCATGGAGTCTATCATACCACATCTCTACCCTTTGCTTGAATGGTCCACTCATTGATCCATCACACAAGTACTTTCCAAATCTTTCCATATGTGACTTGTGTTCCATGGGGTACTCCCAAATCTTCTCCTTTGGCCCATCAAACCCCAATCTCCATGAATACTAAGGACAATAACACAATGCCAAAACTTATTCTGTCACTTGTCCGCACTTCTTCGATGATTGTATTTTCTATGTGATCTGCAATATGTAGACCACTCCTTGAGACATCTTCTTGGTGACATGTAACCACATTGTGTTTACCTATGACCACCTTCCTTGGTCATTCAACTTTGTCACAAGATGTGCAACTGCTTGCACTACTAGGTACTTTTTCAACTTGTCAATGTCCATGCCCAAATGGACCCTTAGTATACCCCAGCTCCTTCCTTATCTCTAGGATTGTGGCCTTATCAGTTAAATCACTATCCAGATCCAACCCTGAGGCCCTTAGTCCTGTCACCATTGAAATCAAAGCAGTTGTGATTCTTACCCTCCATCCGGTGAAGTAGAAGAAGTCCTCATGGAATCTGCTCATCAACCACCGATACAATGGTTCATACTTTCCAAAATATGGTAGCTCATACAACTGGTAGACTCCATTCTACTTCAACAACTTCTCACCAAGCGTCATCATATACGGCATATCCTCTCTATCGTGCTTGTTCATTTTCATGCTCAACAACGCATCGAAGCTCCTTCTTATTATCTAATTTTCGATGGTTGTAGTCATTGATTTTACATTGGTGGATATGGGAATCCCATTCTTGTCCCATAATCATGCCCTCCGGATACTACATTTCGAAAAATTACTCTTGGGAGTAATTTCTTCTTCCACTTCAACCTTCTTCTTCCCTTTATCTCCTATTGTGGGTGCTTTCTTTGGTGCCATTTGAAAAAAATCTCTTTTCTTCCCTCTGTAGTCAAGAAAGTTCAAAACCCTAGCTTAAATCTTCATGCCCTAGTGGAAATCATGTGCCCTAGCTCATTTGTAATCACATCTGCTTTTCACTCAAACCCTTCTCCTATGGGAACACAAGCTTCTCCTACGCACAACCCTTCTCTCCACATCTGGTTTCACACTCTACACACCTCAACATGATTTCTCATCTCATTCACACTTAACCCTTTTCAAATTCTCTCAATTGCAATGGTAAAAATGAACTCGCATCCCATCCTTATATAGAATTTCAAAAATTTAGTGCATTTATTTTCCTCCACCTACCAACAATCCTCTCATTAATTGACCATTTTCATTATTTCATGTGGTACATCTTCGCACCCAAGCTATAACCTTCTAGTGCCCCTCTACCTTTTGGATGTAGACTTCTCTTCAACGTGCTTCCATATGCACCTGAGTACCTCATCACCTGCCTTCCTTCCACTGGTAGTCTTCTGGCCTCGCTACTTACCTCGCGTTATACTTGTTTCTTCATTCTCTCTATCTATGGTCCTTGTGTCTAGAAGAAATCTCTTTTTTTTTCAATTTTCCAACCTTGAATAGCACCGTAGATAGTTCCTTTCATGTGGACTTATTTTCAATAGTCTTGTACCTAGATATCAACAACCTACCCCACACTAAGGGTATGTGTAGTCCTCTGTGCATAAAAATTCTTCAAATAGTAATTAGCTTCGTGCGTAAATGTGCTTATTACAAAACACACCAACTAAATTGACAAAGCATAATCAAAAAAGAAGGAAACACATTAAGGGAATGCAAAATTGAAAACCTAATCTAAATGGCAACATTGCCTTATTACAAACACCAAGAAGACTTATTTATAGTAGGGCTTTAGCCTACTCCCATTGAAGTAACCGGGTAACCGTATTCCATCAAGGGCCTCTAACTGACAAGCACCTGATTCGAGTATGTGAGTGATAACATATGCCCCAACCAATGTACCTTGAGTTTTCTTGGATGGCACAAAAACTTAGAATCATAAAGGAGCACCATTTGTCCTATCTCAACTTTTTATCCTTGATGTGCATGTCATGCCATGCTTTTTCTGGCCTTCTCTTGTTTTTGACTCCAATGTGCTATGGCTTGTCATTCATCCAATTTGATTAACTATTCAATGCATTCTTCTAATGCTTTTCTCATCAGCAAGACCTCCAACATGTGCAATACGCAAAGAAGGTAACATAAATTCCATAGGAAGAACTACTTCTATGTCAAACACTAACTAAAATGGTGTGGCTTTGTTCAACCTTTTATATGTTGTCGATATGCCCAAAGTACTGTAGATACTTTATCATCCCAATCCTTTCTTCCAACATCACATATTTTTGTCAATGTCTGGCTCAAAATTTTGTTGAAAGCCTCAACAATCCCATTTTCCTGAGGATGATAGGGTGTAGTCTTATGGTGTGCAATCATGAATTCATCCAATAGAATTATGATTGTCTCATTAAGAAAATGTGTGCCCCTATCACTGGTCAAACTTAAAGGACATCCATACCTTGTAATAATATTTTCCCAAAGAAATATGATATGTGGCTAATATACAATCCTTGATAGGTGCTATAATTACCCACCTGATCGGACAACTATGATATGCAAGTTATGATGTAACGTGATCCATTTTTGTGCAATATGGTGAAATAGGACCCACAAAATCTATAGCCCATTTCTCAAATGGTTCAATGCACTAGTAATGGGTCTTAGAGGCATTTCATCATTGACGTGGTTCCCAAGCATTTGATAATGATCACAAGCCTTACAAAATTCCTTACAATCTTTATACAGGGTCTCCCACCATAATCAAGTGAGTAGAATCTTGCGCACATATGGCATCACCTACATAGTGAGCCACTGCAATACCACCATGAGCTTCTTCCATAATATCTATGCACTCATGTCCATGAAGGAAATACACACAATGCGCATAATAATTCATCTTAGCCTAATTTGTACAGTCACCACTAATTAACATATAGGGGTTCTATAGAACATACCTTTCTTCTCTTCCAAGGATTTCATTCCTTCTAATGCCATCCCTATTTGTAGAAAGACATCAATGTCCTTTAGTTCTGATGGTGCTCATTGTAACATGTATAAGCGTGCATATGGCATGGTATCTTCAATTTCATGTGCTTCTTCTCTAATGTATTCTAGATAGATGGTTTGGTCCAGAATTACTTTTCCCTAGTTTTACCAAAACTGTGAAATCAAATTCTTGAAATAAGAGCACCCATCGATATATGAACCCTTGTAGAATGGGCTTTTTTACCAAATACTTCAATGCCATGTGATAAACTTGTAGTTAAATAACAAATGTGAATGAACTATGCACAAAAATATAGCATGGAAGAATTTTGTAGCACAAAAGGCATTATAGTATAGGAAAATCTATCCCATTTAGTGTGTAACGTAGTTTTTCCAGATCCTCTTGGGCAATCCTAACTCGATGATAGAGAGAATCCATAATTGTAAATGAATAGATCTCGCAACCGTAATGCCTAATGGTATTTCCTCAGATGAATGTACATGAAAGGGATCAATCACACATGAAGGAAAACTCCATAATAGTCCATGGTAGTAATCTTTTCCTTTAATGTCTCGAATAATCACCATTGACTAACCCATTCGACTCATCAAGGGCTTGATAATCCTAGACTTCAACTTTTGTGCATCTCATTTTGGCATATCCTTTGATAATTTGGGGTTTTTCGCAATGGGGTTCATCTGTAGGGATCTCTTTCTAACCGGGTGTGCACCCTCTTTAAATTTATCTTCATCTCCTTAATGATTCATGCATGCCTTTAAGTTCATAGTACCCCTAGGGAATAAGTCTCGATAATCCCTTAGTAACTCGATGATTTTTACACTTGAGTCGACCAATAGTCCCCAATTATGGCTTCCTTAGGCTCATCATTTGATCCAATATTCACTCTTATGTCTTCATAGGTTCATGATAGGTGCATGTGGTCATATCGCACTATCCAATACCTCACACCTACTTGTTGAATGTTTACATCCATATTTTCTACTTCTTCATCATCCACTAAGTAGACCATTTTTCCTTTTTCTTTCTCAAGGAAAGCATTGAAGTAGTGTGGCATCAACCTCTATTTCTTTAACAAGATGCGCTCTTGAGTCTCTTCATCCAATAACTCCTAAAGGAGTTCTTCAACCTTGGCACTATCTCCCATAGTTAAGCACTTTATGACTTTCAATGCTTCTTCCACCGGAGGCTTTGTAGAGAAGAAGTCAAATGTCTAGGCCATTCCGTAATTAAATCCTGCCAATTTCTAGTCTCTCTATGGAGTTTGCATATACATACCAAACACGTGTGCATCCTTGTAAAGTGGAATAAAACTTGTGCACCCATAGCAAAGGTGGTAAATATTCCTACCCTTCTGTCTAGAGTCTCTCACACTTTTGAACGTGGTGTTGAACAGGTTGATTACCATGATAAGTACAAATTTGAGTAGGTGCATTTCTCTGAAGAACCTAGTAGCAAGAGCAATCCTAATTTCATTCCATCCTACAAGATTATCCTTGTGGTCCACCCACCAAAGCATGATGTTGTCCCACGTGTGTATATGCTAGCATATTTCTTCTTTCCAATGGGTCTATCCATTATTCCTCCATGGTGTAGGAATACCATAGGATCTCCTTCTCTGGTGTAACAAGGTATCGAGTTGTTACCTATCCTCTTGACATAACGAGGTTTTTGCCTCTCTAGAAATATATGCTTTTACTTCGCGCCCTACCAACTCATAAGTGTTATGAGCCCAATTATCACAAGAAACACTTGTAGTATCGCTAATGGATTGTGCATCCTCCCATTGAATTATTCCTTCTTTAGTTGGCTCAAGCATCTCTGGATCTCGGATGACGTACATAAATCCTATTCAGATCTTCTTCACTTAAGGGCTCAACATAGGGCACAAATTTTCCATCTGTTAAAGGGATAATAACTCTTTCCTCCTTATTTTCAAAACTGATATAACCTTTGTTGAACCAAAGATCAACATTATTTTCATAACACCAAGGATGCCCCAATAGAGTTGGGAAGCTATCTGACTCTGCCAACGCTAAAACCTCAAAGTCTCCAGTGAACTTGGCTCCTTGTATAGTAATGGATGCATCTTTCAAAACTCGATGGGAGTGGCCTTAGTCGATTAGCCATGAACAATACATTAGAGGATGGATTGTAATGGGGGTCTTCCCATTTGTACCCATGCATCTAAGGTAAGAACATTGACTTCACACTGTATCAATCAATATATTACTCAATAGCCACCCATCCACAACAACATTCAGATTGATTTCCTTGTCATAATCTAGGCTATGAGGGGGAAGATTCGCATGCAAGATCTGTCGTCCTAGTCTCAATACTTGTGCGTGAGTGTTTCCTTTAACCAATCCCCTAACAATGGAATGATATTTTCCTGGTGCAACATTTTACACACTTCTCTTAAGTCATCTATATCAGTTTGGACCATCTCTGATACTTTATTTTTCTCCATCTTCGTGATTTCTTTTAAGTATTGTATCTCACCCTGAAGATTCCTGAGAACTTCCATGGTTTCTTGATAAACCTCCTTTTGATGGGCAGGATCTAGGTACCATGCATGTAGAACCTCCTCCTTAGTGATGGTAGGCTCTATTGTAATGCTTCTCTCGGCGCATGCCGCCCGCCTCACGTGGTCATGATCTTCACTGCAATGCCTCCTCGACTCTACTTCCAACTTAGGCATCCATTGATTTTCAATAGCACGTTGTATCCTAACCATTCCATGCCTTTGTTTTCTTGTTTATGTTGCTTACTAAGATGTTCATACAAGTCCAGAGCACTCCTCATAGCTATGGTTCTTTCCAAAAAGAACATGTAATATTCGAGGACATTCACACCTATAGTGGTCAGGAGATCCGCATGTATAACATGTTCCATAAGGGAACTCACTTCTTCCACTACCACAACCTCATCCTCCAAATCCACCATGGTATCCTTGACCTCTGCCACAACCACCTTCAAAACACCCTTCATTCCGATCATAGCGCATCTTGATTGTGATCCCGGTCCTGATGCTCATTCTTTCCCTTAGAGTTATCTAAAACTCTTGTTTGTCGTACACCAATATCTATAACATCATGGATTTGACCAATCAATCTTGATAGTAGTCTTAGTGTCATGAGTCGTGGACCTGCATATTTTATAGTAGCTTGAAACATTCTTCCTTATCATGCATTGTAATAATGGGTAAAGCAACTAGCATCATGGTTTAAATGGCATATCTCACAATCCAACAAAAAAAGCGTACTGATCTGTGAGGAAAACTATCCTTTGTGTGACCTTCTACTTCACAATCTATGCACCAAATCCCTATGCACATCTCATGTGTTGAATTTGTTGATAGTTTCTCTAACTATTTTGCCATAGCTGCGATCTGTGCTTCTAAAAATGGGCTCACCCCAGTATCTATGCTTCTAACTACCTCAGTGTGTAAGGTTGCTTCAAGTGCTTCGCGTGGATCAATGTATGTCTTATGTGATAATGCCCTCCTAAAAGGGGTAATCAAGCCCCCAAAAAACCATTGTGTATGTTGGCTTGCGTGTATATCATAAGAAAATTAGATAACAATGTTTTAAAATGGGCATCATACTCTCTAACACTCTTTAGTAGTGCCTTGCTTAATATCCTTGAGTGCACTTATACTCTTCTACTCAAACTCAAGGATGTGAAACTCTTTAAGGAATGCATCTTTTAAAGTTGTATAGTCTACACAAGTCTGATCAAGGTCAAAATTTTTGTACCAGTTGTGTGTGTGCCCTTATAACGTAGTAGAAAATTGGCTTGCCCTACACTCAAAAGCCATGATTCCTTTTGCGTCACCACAATATTCACACATATGCACATGTTCAACAAGCATCTCTCTATGCCCTATAGTCACTGGAAGATGAAGAGACATCTCCATGTAAATATTCTAGGGGTTGGTGTGGACCTTGCCCACCCGATCCAGAACCTCTATGTTTTCCCTCCAAAACTCCAGAACCACGAGATCCACCAGAACTAGAGCTACTATGCCTCCCGATCCCGAACTTGTAGATCTGGGTGTTGGACCAAAAGATGTACTTCCCTATGTCCCAATAGTAGAACGAACTATATACCCCAACATTTCGAAGCGAAGTGTTACCACTTCCCAAAAGAAGTTAGTCCAAAATCGGTGCACCCATGTATTCTATGATGATGATACACCCGAAAAGGTACTCCCATATAACAATGAAGTTGTTTACTTGTGCTGCCATCATTGTGCCTCTTTTATAAGACTCACTCCTACTCTCCCATTTTGCTTGAATTAGCTTGTTGATTATTGTTGTACTAGATTTGGAAAACCAACCAAGGGCAAGGTTGCCAGGTGGATTTAGATGTGCACCCGCGCCCAGTCGTCTCTGTTGGTGCACTTCTACGTGAGGCCGAGGAGGGTTCCCTATCATGTTTTCCCAAATGGGGGAGTTCCCGAGGCTCGGGTTCCATCTTCTACGTGAACTTCAACTCCTTCTTGAACTATCTTTCTCCACAACCATTTTCTCTGCAACCTCCCATTTCTTCTCTACCTCCCTCTCGTGTGCCTCATTATACTTAAGCCTGCCTTTCCTCTCTCTACCTTTATGCCGCTAGGTCTACCATCCTTCACCAAACTTGCTCCTACCCCTATGTGTGGTGAGGTTTAGTTAGCCATCGATTTATTCTCCAAATTCAAAGTTACCATCAAGATCTTGATACCGGTGGAATGCCTTGTAGGTAAGTTCCCTTGGATATCGTAAAAACTAGAATTCAGCTACCTGGGACATGAATAAGTGGAAATTGAGTACTCAAGATATAACTGTTCAAAACACCACAAAACCATGTATCCACAACTTGAGTCCAAATTAGATCAAGCATCATAAAGGGCCTGAAATTCTTCTTGCATCCAGAAAAGTGTGTGATACCTCCAATTCCTCTTAGATGCATAGCAATCAGCCACTTGTATAATTCTACTAGAAAGATAACAAAGAAGCTCTCATATAAAATTTTCATATATGTTTGTTCCACCCACACATGTGCGTTAAACTCAGATCTAGTGTTGAACCACCATGTGTATTCTTCTTCTAGATCATGTATCCACTCCTCAACACTTGCTAAGGTCAACTGGTATGTCTTCATTGTGAACCATCCTGAAAACAACTGAAAAGAGGTCCCAGCAATGGAACCAATGATGCAACCTAGAATTTAGCAATACAAGCCTAGGTGCATTGGCACATCACTCAACCTAGATTGAGCACTCACCAAGTGTGCAAAGGTACCAGTCCCTCTTTAGGGTTGATTGTTGCAGGATGTTAGCATGATGAAGAATTTAATCATTTAGATCTATGGCTAATATATCTTTCTACAGTGCATATTCAAATCTAGATCTAGAACATAACAAACTTAAAAGATAACCATAATGGAATCAAGCATGCAATACTAAATATAACCATGATAACACCTTGTTTCAGTCCATAATCTCCATTATATTAATTATAATTAAATACATAGAAGCTTCCTTACAATAATGGTAGTATACGCTCATGCGTGTAACATATCTAGTAACATAATCTCACTATACCTAGTTCTCACACATATATCTATGCTCTCTCTGCTACATAGTTCAATACATATTTATAAGGGTGGGGACTTTCCCTTCACCGCTTATCTAATCCCAAAATAGGTCGCATGCTATTATTAGCCATGCGCCGTTACAAAAATAGGCTTACATGCAAGAGTGCTAACAATAGATCTCTCTTTAGTCAACTCGAGTTCACTATTCTATCTTTAGCTTGCATCATGCATTTATTTTCATAGTTGATCATCAAAAAATGTGCATGCATGTCACAAAGTGCCAATTGTAGTTTGATCTTCAAAATAGCCAAAAATGCATCCTCATGCAAAAGCGGCTAAGTCTCGAATTTGCTTTCTCCAAACATGTGATCCTCTAGGTTACTGAGGAAAGAAGATTCTTCAAGCATGATAGTAGCTAACAAGAATTTTCCAAAAGATGATTATTACACAAAAGAAATATCAGAAAATTAGGATAAATTCCCTTCGGTCAATTGTAGAGCAGGATGAAGAAGACCAACTTGAGTGTTACCTTGTAATTACGCACTCTCGATTCCTTCTTAAAGAATGATTTTGCATGAGGTGTTGAAAAGGTTTGATACATCTACGGATCGTCAGAGTCATACAAAATTTGTAACCACTAAAATTTTGTCTTTTGCTAGCAGAAAGGAGAAGTATTTTAGGACAAAAAAACTACCACCATTCTATATTTATATGATCATCGTTAATAATCTAGTACATAATTGCATGATTGATTACTGGTGCCTAAAGAAAGCTCAAGTCATACCCAAGGAAATCACAAATGTGCTAGGAATCCAATATACGTGATCTATAGAGGAGTTTTTAGTTTTATGGAACAATGGTACAAATTGTTCGAGTTATCAAGGGTCTAGTTTAACTTCTTGTTCACACATTTCCCGGTTTTGTCGTTCTCACAAGATATATCAGTCATCTTTCTCCCTCCTCCTTTTTCCATTTTCCTATCACGTGATTTCAACTTTGCTAAAATGGGTGGTTATCTATCAATTGACTAGTCACATATGATTCTAGGGGCTCGGTGTAGAAGTAAGGTTGGAATCCCATACCGCTAGTCCCATAAACAAAAATTATGCCATTCATGATCCAGAAGAAGAGGATGTAGATCACAAACTGACCACTCTTGTGGAGGAAGTTCCAGACACTATTCTAGGTGAGCTGATTATAAATCATGAATATGACCCATATGCTTTAAAGCATTAGTGAGAGGAAGATTTTGGTCTTCTATTTTTAGAAGAGACGAGATTGGGTACATATTGTATTCACGAAGAGGATGCAATCATACCATAACTCATTAAGCCGAAACCAACTCTGAAGGACTTTGGAAATTATTTTTTGATGGTTCGAGGAGTATAAATTGAGTAGGTGCTAGTGTTATGATGATTTCTCTATAAGGGAGTAAGTATTTTTCATATTTTCGACTATAGTTTTTAGCTGCACTAATAATGTTTTTGAGAATAAGGCTATGGTAGAAGGGATTCGGGTAGCCATTAAAAGGGGTCTCAAATCCTGTTTTTTTTGGAGATAGCAAGTTAATAGTGCATCAAGTATGGGCTTGAAGTGCATCAAATTTTTTTTTATTGAGATCTTATAAAAATAGGGTATGTAGCTTAATTGAATATTTCAAAGCTTTTGGGATTCACGCTATTCCGTGGAATCAAAAGTTGGATGCGAGATCGTCTTGCAACTATTAGCTCATAATATGATATTCCTACTTATGTAATGAAGGAAAGAGTGAAGTTTTTTTAGATGGTTGTATGTCCATCAATTCCTGATAATTAAGGAAGCTAGTAGGTCTTTGAAAACGATAAGAAAATCATTCTTTTTCTATGGGAAGAAAAAAAGTTTTCTACAAAAAATCAAGCTAAGTTAAAAGAAGCATATGGTGACCAAATCATTCAATTGAAGGGTAACAAGTTACCAAAAGACTTGGTCACTCTTGAGTCCATTTTTAATTCAAATGATTAGACTAGAAGGAAAAATTCTAACATGATAATCAAAGATGATGACTTTGAAGAGATCGAGATAACTAGCAGAAAATTTCTAAAGATTGGCAGAATATGTACCCCAGAAGAGAAAAAATATTTTGTCACACTTTTTCAAGAATATAATGATGTTTTTGCATGGAGTTATAAGGAATTGCATGGTTTTGACCCATGTTTTGCACAACATACCATCAAACTTAACCCTAATACCACACAAGTTAAACAAAACAAAGGCCGATAAATCCAAAAATTGAGCCACTAATGAGGAATGACATATCAAAGCTCATCGAGGCTTTGTTAGCATATGGATTTGTACACATGCAAATGACATGCAACAGTGTGGGAACGAAGTCCCTCCTCAATGAAGGTGAGGCTGCCTTTATTGAAAACCAAAACTGTATTTACATCTGTACATTCAAAATTGTATGTGGGGGGTGTTTTGGAACATCAATGGAAGAAAAGTGAATGAAGGAAATGGAATGAAATGAAAGAAAGGAGTGGAATGGAATGGACTAAAAGAACATGCAAGAGTTAGGTAAAAATAGAGCCTAATATTGCATGAAGAGAAAAGATGAATAACCAACACAAATAAAACGGAGTTTGAGTTAGCCAAACAAGAACATGCAAAAGGGAACACACATGAGCAAGTAGATAGTCAGAGCTTGATCACTGTGAACTAGAACAACTGATTACTAATGTTGACAATAAGATCAAAGATAATATTCGCATGCAAGATTCAAACACCTAACATCTAATGAACATAAGAACACCAAATGCTACAAGAGACAATGAATGAGACACAAAGTTCTTATTCTATTAACTCCAAAATGTTTTTCACAAAGAACACAAAGTTTCTTCTGGAAACAAAGCTTGCACAAAAGTATCTTCTTCTCCTCTCTCAAAGTCACCCTTTACAAATGAGCCCCTCACTTCCTTTTATAACCCAAAAGTTGGTTACAAAGTAGTTAGGGTTTTAAATGCACATTAAATAGGGCACTTAAGTGACTTTGACTTTTTCAACCAACTTTATTAAATACAACCCAAAAATAGAAATTACTTAAAATATCCAATGTTTCCCAAATAACAACACCTTTAAAAATATACAATAATAACCAGTGCCTTATCCATTGAAACGGGGTCCGCCTATCTCAAGCGTATGATGAGAAATGGACTCTCCCAATTCGCTAGATATCAAGAAAATCAACTTCTACACATTTGGTGAAATTAGGATCTTGCTTTTGATAATTGAAAGGATCTAAACCTTCCCAAAGTTTCAAACATATTTTCCTCTTCTGGAGGTTCACTTGGCGAAGAATAGCCTCACAAAATACCTACAATTCAAGAATTCTACTTGGCATATCATTAAAATTAACAATTTTAGACTGAGCATTCTCAAACAAGTTCTTCAATTTGATACACCGTTCCATGGAAACCGACGAGAAATTGTTGGCAGGAGTGTACATGTCTTTGAACAATCATGAAAATTGTTCTTCCACCTGCTCCGATGAACACCTTTGATTATGCTCATTTACTAGGTTGCAAGGAATCTCAGCTATGAAATCCTGGATCGAGGAAAGTGAAGCGAAAACTTCATTGCACATGTTGTCATAATGGATCATAGAATCCACAAGAAGCGTCTTTCTCGATTTGAGATGTAGACACCAAAGGAAACGTGTCCCTCGATGTTCAAATTCGAGAATCCCTTCAATAGCCAACACTGAAGATTCCATACTTGTCATCTCCTGTAGACTGGGCAATATCTCATCCAAATTTGATATCGTAGAAACAAAAGTTTCTTTGAAAGAAAGACTTAGATCTAGATATACATTGATATCTTCATGAAGCTTAACCGTAGTCTTGATCGCTCCCCCCCAAAATGAGAATCTCAGAAAGCCAAGTTTTAGTGACATGGCCCAACGTGTTTATTTCCTTTGACAAATTAAGAGTCTCTTCATCTCGGGCGCAGCCACGCGCATCAGTCTTTGGGAAGGTGGATGATATGGGATTTATCAAATCTTGAACATACTCCACCGATTGACTCTTTTCGGCCTTGAGTGAGAATTTTGGGACTTGTATTTATCGATATTTTTAGCACGATATCAATTGAATCTCGAGCCATTGCCATGTCACTTTCTAACGTGGATCTCCCAAGTCCTAGTCTGGAAACTTCATAGTCAGCTGGCGTCATAGCATTACGCTCTTTATCCACTTGTGGAATGGCAAGGTCTGCAAACTTGTTTCCATCATTATCCACCATTATTCGAGAAAGTACCTTGGGCTTCTTAGGAATGGCGTCATTCGACAGTTTGAAAAGGGCATCAAAATCAATGTCGATTGGCTTGACAACTCTCTTCCTTTTCTTCACTTCAGAATCAACCCAAGAAGGAGTTTCATTTACTATCTCAGCATATAGAATCCTGGAGCTTGAATCAATATCCTCATCATCCCTGACATCATGAGATCCTTCTTGAATCCTATCAACGGCCTCAATTTGAGGAGACACAACCTCGATGTCCAATTCTGATCATTCGGAGATTTTGGGAAATCTCTTCATGAACTACATGCTCGAAGTGTTTGATATTTGAATTACTTGCACTTGAGTGGGTATTTGTTCGAAGCATGGCTGAGGATCATTTGCTACCAGCGTACGAGTGCTATTAATGATGTGAGTGGAAGAATCTCTACTCGAGGTAGAAAATCCAGACACACGCTCCTTTCCTTCTTCAGGGTTTGGATCTCTAGATCTCTCTCTTCGTGACACGTTGCTCGGTGAAGTGGATTTCGGCAACCATTCTTTTCTTGTATGTCGTGTATGATTGGATGGTAACGAAGTTGATCGAGAAGAAACCTTGGTCGAATGAAGGTGTCCTGATATAGGCAATTTTTGTGATTCTGAAACGGGATTCGGAATTGATTGAAATTTGGCAAGTTCCTATCATACCAAGATATGCTTCTTTCGATAATTGGTTGGTTCTTGCCATCGAGAGAAAATTCATCTCTTTTGGTCCAGTCGATTCGAGGTAACGGTGTGAAGGCAATGGCATCGTACGAGGGATCAACGACATCCTCATCATCGGTTATGAATGAATCGGGAGGACTCCGGATGTGGAAGGCCTTGATCTGAGCAAGTGTTAGGTGAGAGTACTCCCGTCTCCTTACCTCATGTTCATCCGAGCAAGCGGCCCAGAAATCCTCCATGGTAGGATTATGTTGATACTTCGCTCCCATAATCGTTTGCATATAACCATTGATATCGAACTGGGCTCTCTTCACATATGGATGGATAGTTATGAGAGCAAACTCCTTTTCCATTAGTTGTGCACTGAATAAGTTTGGGCATTGGTATTCCCCGATTTGGATCGGGAAATGAATTCCTGGGCGGTGCTTGTCACTAAGCAAGCAGTGAACTTGGAACAATTGTCGCGCCAGCTCCATTAACGCCCACCTATCACTGACGTACTTGGGAAGTTTCCACGGGGTCCCAGCAAAGCCACTCACGCGGATGTAGGAAAAAGATGAAAATTGTATAAACCAGGTTCCCCATTGAGAAATGACACTCATGGCTTCTTTGGAAAACCTTTCCTCGGTATTTCGATTCAAGTTCCGGATTACGCGGAAGGTGAATGCATCGTTGACTCTTCTAAAATGGTGAGAACTATTTTTGAAGCTGAGCTGAGGGTAATAGTGAAAAACATTGTTTGATGACCCCAGGATTCCTCTCGTTTCAAGTCCCGAAAATAGCTTTCTTCGTGCTACTGCATAGGTCAGATATGAGGTCATGTAGAAGCATCGGTCATTTGACTTCTATCAATTGCTTGTGAATGGTGTTGCTGATGATGGTGGCCCAGTCCACAAACTCCTTCTTGGCTAGGATGATACAGATAAACTGGTACATCCATGGGTGGAAGACCCTTGCAGAAGGTAAACCAAAAACTCGACTTAGGAGAGTGATCATGTCTCGATCTCTTCCACGAACTCAACATGAGTACGAGTTCTTTGGGGAGCCTGTCAATCCGAGGTCTCTTGGTTACCAGCCAATTGTTGTTAACCATTTTGCTCCATCTTAGGGGTTCCTCGTCCCAGAAATCTTGCGCAGACTGGCGAGTGATATCTGCATTCTCAGGAAAATCAGGTATCCCGAGCAACTCCTCAATGTGTTCAGGTGTGATTAAGAGGAAAGGTTCGCGGTTGTCTTTATAAATTCCTCGTCTCTCAGGATCGTAATGCTCTGCACTGCAATCACCAATTTCGGACTTTGCACAGGGCGGGGAATCTTTGCTGCTTGAGGTAGGCCACTGTGGTAAAGCCTATCAGAGAAAATGGTCTTGCCTTCAGTTTTCACTCGCTCGCAAAACTGTTGCACATTGATATGACCCAGATTTGTATCGGTGATGTTGTCATACGCCGACTTAATGGAGCTGGGAGGAATAATTCCTTGGAATTCATATTTCAGGGCAGATTTATTATATTTTTCCACTGGCTTCCTCGATCTCCCTGCAGATTTGGATCTTTCGGCCATTATGAATTTAACAAAGCAGTGACTCAGGCACGCCAGACAATGCAAACGGGGCCGGGTCTCAGTCTCCAACACCCCGTCAATGCAAGAAAAATATTTCCGTTATAATATTATTATTATTATTATTATTTAAAAAATAATAATAATAATAATTGTCTCGAATTACAAACTTTTAATATGTCAATAAAAACAAATCGAGACCAAGCTCGAATTCTAACTCTGACAATAACAATTAAAATCTCCCGATTTTAATATTTTGCGTGAATGGAGTTTCCTCTCTTCCCTGGCCGACGTTGGAGATATTCCTGAACTGCATTTGAACTATTTTTAATCTTCTCCCTGGCACGTGTGTAGTCTTCCACTCTGGCTAAATAATTAATTCCTCTTCCTTGGCTAAGGCGTGGAAACTTTATTGTCTTTAGCTGTCCCCTTCTTCCTCCAGGTGCGTGGGAACTTTGTTTGGGTTGTGCGCCTCCTTTGATCAATGAGTGTAAAGGAATATTGAGATCTTTATTTGAAAACTGTTCCTATCTCTTTTCCAGGCGTGGGAACTTCCTGTGCTTGGGCGTGGCTTTTGTTTTGATGTATTTTGCCTCTAGCTATGTGCTTTTCTCCCAAGGCGTGAGAAATAATCTTTATTTCTGTGTTTTAAAACCTTCTTTCTCTATGCGCAGCAAGGAGATTTTAAATCTTTTTTATTAAAAACTCCTCCAATCTGGCACATGGAACTCTTTCCCCTTTTTTTATATTAAAAACTTGTTCTTTCTTCCAGCTGGGCGCCTCCTTTGATGAATGCGTAGCTTTTTAAAAACTGTTCTTATCTCTAATAGCTGTGTGGAAAAGAATTTTTATTATATTCTTTATTTGATTTTGGTGTGTGTGCGCCTCCTTTCTCCTCTGGAACTTGTCTCTTGCCTTCAGATGCGTGGTATTCCTCCTTGGTTAGATGGGTGCGTGGAATTTCTTCTCAGCACATGGAAAACTGTCCTCCTTGGCTGCGTTGGAATTCTAACTAAAGATCAATGCAGGCATGGCTATGTATGCGTGGGAACTTGTTTAATGGGTGCGTGGGATTTTTAAACTGTCCCCTCCTTCTTGCAAAGGCGCTGAAACGTGGAACTGTTTTCTTATTTGGTTGTGAAATCCTCGTTTCCCTGGTGCGGCTCTTTGGCTTTGTTATTTCCTTTAACATTCAAAAGAATTTGCTGTCCTTTTCCTTCAACCAATGCGCATGTATTTGCCTTAAGTCTTTCTGCTGTGATTAATTTCCTTTGCTCACAATGGCGTGGGTTTCTCTTGCATAATGTCAAACAAAATATTATATCTTTCTGAAGAAAAAAGAAGCTTTGAATTTTTCCACCGGGTTGGATGGAGGAAGTTACGAGGATTAATTCAACTTCCTCTCATCGGGTAGTGGCTTAAGTGCCAGGGAAATGGGAAAAGTAGCGGGTAATTGCCAATGGGAATGGCAAAATGGGTTAGCAATCCTGTCCAATTTCCCCATGTGGGAAATTGGGGAATTTATGCCCGTTTTCCAATCCATGATTTGTGATTGCGGAGGAAAACCCACGTGCGGGAAATTTGAAGGAAATTGCGGGAAAGTGGAAATCCGGGTTTGGGATGCGAACCCGTGCGTTAAAAACAAAAGCTAACTTCCCCGGCACTAAAACTTTTGGATGAACCTTCATTTATATTTATTTCATATAATACCCCTTAAGTGATTAATTTAATCAAACAAGGAGCAATTAATTATTTAAATATTAATTAATTATTTTAATGTATTTTAATGTGTTTTATAGCACGGCGGGAAGAGTTCTTGTCGAAAATCACGAAGCGAAGACCGAAGCGATCACAAAAATAAGGCGATCGCAAGGAGTCAATGAACCACGCAAAGTAATACTTTTCAAAATTTTCTAATTTTTAATTATTTAATTGTTTTTTGACAATTTTGCGCAGTCAAAATTGGCGATAATGACTTGTATTATATTCCAAATCAAACATTAATCATGGGTAGATAACCTAGTTCCCATCGAAAAAGAATGCGAGAAATCCGTACATGCGTTGAATTTATAGATTTGAATCGATCTTCATTAAAAGATGATTATCCTCTTCATTAATGGAGCGATTCTCCGAAACGATATATGGAGCATAAACATTTTCACTTTGCTCGATGGATATTATAGATATAATCAGATCTTGGCTAAATAATCTAATCAATTCAAGACATCATTCACTACTAAGTGGGAATACGTACACATATAATAAAATACCATTGATTATCGATGATGGTGCTACTTTTCACGGGGAAATGGATATGGATTTCGAGGGAATAATCGATGATATCATTTTGGTATATCTAGATGATATAACAATATATTCCAAATTTAGGAGATCAATTAGATCATCGAGGAAATTATTCAATAGATGCGAGAGAATTCAAGGTTTCATTAAATCCCAATAAATGTATTTGCATTGTACAATCACGGGAATATTTTAGGGCATGTGGTGTACGTTGTGAGACTCTCTATTGATCACCAAAATACACTCAATATTATCCTTGTCCCTCCCAGAGACCACAAAAGGGACTTCATAGTTTTCTTGGCATAATAAATTTTGTACGGAGATTTATACCTCAATTACTGACCTTGGTAAAAAAATAACAAGCATGTTGAAGAAAAACAAGCCTTTCTCATGGAAAAAGGAAGGAAAAGATAGTTTTGAAGCCATTAAAGAAAACAATTTCTCAAGCACCTACATTGGTGAATCCAAAATTTGATAAGGATTTCATTCTCTATGGTTTTTCTTAATAAGGAAAGCGTTTATGGAATTATCACTCGGCAAAATAAAGAATCGATGGAACAATCAATTGCCTTATTTTTCCAATCCATAAAAATTATTATGAGCTCAAGTATTCATTTGTCAAGAAACAAGTTTTTTGTTATTTGGGATTTCAAGAAATTCGGACATATGTTATCTAATAACAAAATTCATTTGATGGTGTCTCATCCTGGAATCAAAGAATTTCTTCTAAATATAGACATGAATGAGAAAGCGTGTTGTATGGGTTACTAAAGTTATGGAATACGATGTAAAATTAAGGTCACTAAGCTTGTTATGGGTAAAGGCTTGTGTCAACAATTGGCTATAGATTTGAAGACAAAGGTGAAAAGGATACTGATGCTTCTAAATGAACTGAGGAAAATGACTAGGTTGATTGGTTATCGAAATGAAAAAATTTCTCCTTTTAGGAGTATAACTTGATGACATGAATAAAATGCAAAGATGAAGCTTTATTCTTTAATCCATTCTTTATGTTTTGGTTTATAATGTTCTCTTTCGTAGAAGTTAAATGGTGTTCTACTTGATGTATAGGACCCAGAGCAGACGAATAGAATTTTGTAGGAATTTCACAATGGTTTGTCAGGAGGAATTATTTTGCAAGGGCTCTGCTATGAAGATCGTTACTATTGGCGATTTATTTAAGGATACTCATTCTTGGGTAAGAAAATGCAAGGAATGTGTTTTTTTGGTAGGAAAACAAAGATTGACATCCCTTCCTCTTCACCCAATTCAGGTTGACCAACCTTTTGTCTAGTGGGGATTGGATTTCATCGGGATGCTTAATCCTACATCTAGTGATGGACATAAATGGGTTGTCCTTTGCAACATACTATTTAAATCACTGGAAAAAATTTGTGGCACTAAAAGAAGGAAATGAAAATATCGTTCTTTATTTTTACGGAGAGGTATAATGACAAATTTTTGCCTTCCATTTACTGATAATTTCAAACAATGAAATGTCATTTCTTGGTTTGAAATTAACTGAATGGGATGTCAAGAATGGATTTTATCTCAAAATTCATCAAATTACTACCCATAGGGAAAATGGATTAGCCAAGTCCAGCAATAAAAATCTCATACGGATCATCAAGCGTATGATGGAAACTAATAGAATAACTTGGCACAATCGGCTTAAAACCACATTGTGGGTAGATCAATCACTACGAAAAGGGATATTCGGAATTCACCTTTCATTCTAGTATATGGAGCAGAAGCTAAGCTCCTAGTATCTCTAGAATACCTTCTTTGGAGTTACCACATCAATTGGAACTTATGGAAAATGATCCAATGACACTCGGGTACTCAAGAGCGATGGGGCTAGAAGAAACAAGGAACATAGAAATGAAGACCACTGGAACAACATCAATATCAAGTTAAAAATATTTTGAAAAAGGGCATCCAACAAGAAATTCCATGAAGGAGATTTAGTTCTTAAACAAAATGTTGATAGGGCCAAGACATGTATACATGCTAAATTAGATTCCCTCTGAAGCGGACCGTATATCATCACAAATTACAAAGAAGAAAATTCATTTTTCTTATCAAGACTCAATGGAGAAGAGTTACCCATTCATGTGAATGAGATTCATCTCAAATCTTTCTTTTGACAACAATTTTTGCATTTGTACAATGTTTGTTACGATCATTTCCTCAAGTGCCTACAGCACATTGTGTTATTTCCTTTTTTGTTTCTTTTCGTTTGGTGTGCGCTACGAATATATATATATATATATATATATATATATATATATATATATATATATATATATATATATATATATATATATATATATATATTTTAGGACTCTTTTCCCCAATGGTTTGTATAAGGCTATTGGCCTAATGCTTAGTAGGAAAGCATTCCCTAGATGTTGCCAAAAATGTTAAGCTTTACAAATTATCTTAACGGGAAGGGGTATTTTAAAAAAATCAAATTCCTTAAACCTTAAGTTGAGTTTCTTGCCTAAAAGTGTTTTCAAAATTTTGAAGTTAGAATTTTAAGACTTCGGATTTTGGGGATTTTTATTTTCAAGAAGTTTTGTGTCGATTATAAAAAAATTTGGTTTAGAGTTCGAACTCTAAAAACACGAATGTATGAAATTTTGGAACTTGATTTGGGTTTGAGTCCTCTTTGGAATTTTTGTTATTTTAGTTTTGGAGTTCGAAGTCCAAAACTCCAAAAATCTAAACTACGAAAACACAGAAAGTCTTGAATTTGAACGTCAAAATTTTAGGTTTTGGATTCTCATATTACCTTTGTGGATATTTTTTCTTTGAAGTTCTGAAGTCTGAAACTCTAAAGATTCATGGTTCTTAAATGGGATCTTGATAGGGCCAAGCTAGGTATGCATGCTAAATTTTATTCCCTCTGGAGTGAACCATATATTGTAACAAGTTGCGAAAAGAAGTAAATTCATTTTGCTTATCAAGACTCGATGGAGAAGAGTTTCCCATTCATGTGAATGGGATTCATATCAAACCTTTCTTTTGACAACAATTTTTGCATTTTTACAATGTTTATTTTGATCATTACCTCCAGTGCCTCACACATTTTGTTGGTTGCTTTTATGTTTCTTTTTCATTTGGTGTGCACTCGGCATATATTTTTCTTTTTTTAGGACTCTTTTTCCCAATGGTTGGTATAAGGCTCACTTGGCCTAAAGCTTGAGAAAAGCATTCCCTGGATGTCACCAAAATGATAACCTTTACAAATTACCTTAATAGGAAGGGGTTTTAAAAAAATTCAAATTCCTTGAACCTTGATAGAGTTTCTTTCCTAAAAGTGTTTTCAAAGTTTCCAAGTTTTCCAAACTTCGAATTCAAATTTTCGAGACTTTAGATTTTGGGGATTTTTTCCTTTCAAAGTTTTACATCGATTACAAAATGAAATTTTGGTTTAGAGTGCCCAAATTTGAAAACCAGAAATTCCAAAATTTTGGAACAGAACTTTCGGGTTTTAGAGTCCTCTTTGGAATTTTTATTTTCATTTGATTTGAAGTCCAAAACTCAAAAGTTCTAAACTCCAAAAGCCTTAAAGTCTAAAATTTCAAAACTTTAGACTTTGGGTTTCAAGTCTCACTTTACCTTTGTGGACATTTTTTTCCTTGGAGTTCGAAGTTTGAAACTCGAAGTTCAAAAATCTAAAACTTGAAGTTCTAAATTTTTTGACTTTACTGGGTTTCGGACTTCGGGTTTCATGTTGTAATGATCGCGCTTCATTTTAGAGTTTCGTGGGTTGTAATTTGAACTTCTACAAAAATTTATTTCTAACTACCCGCACATGTGTCGGCTTAGGGCATTAATTCCATGGTTCCTTATATAAACTCAAAATTTTACTGTCATTTCACTGGATTTTTCTCTTACACTATGATTTTACCGCACTATTTTTGTACTTTGAGGCATCATTTTCAAGGTAAAATTTTTAAGTTATTTATTTTTGGTTATGATTGATCAGGGATTTTTTGTTTGTTTCTTTTTGATTTGTTCTTATTTTTTCTTGCTTGATATGGAAAGTCCTATCATCCACCGTTCATCTTTAACCATGGTTTCGGGTTATTTTGCGAGGATTGTGCATGACATCCTTTTAGATCTTCACAATATTTAACTTGGAAAGCTGTTTCTTTCAACGATTTTGGAGGTTCTCCTTTTAGAGTTTCGGAGGTTTTCCTTTCGGATTTTGGAGGTTTGCCTTTCGAAGTTTCAAAGTTAGCGGTGCCTTGAGTTTTGGAGGTCGGAATTTCGAGGCTTTTGGGAGTTGGATTTTAGAGGTTCAATTTTTAGGGTTTCGAGAAATGTGAGGAGTTGAGATTTGAACTTGAGTTGAGGCCTTTTCGAAGTTGCCATTTTTAGACTTTCGGACTTTGGAATTTCGAACCTTTACGATTTCTTACAAAGTTTTCAAAGATCAATTAGATTCTAAATTCTAAATTAATGGCAACTTCCTCATCAAGAGAAAGGGAAAGATGAATTTCACATTCTTAGGATTTACTCCTCACTCATTCCTATGTTTAGATTTGGGAAACATTAGAGATAATGATCTTGGACAAGTGGATTTTCGAGGAAATGCAGGAAAGATGAAAATCCCTAATAAGAAACCTTAGATGCGAGGCCATATTTGATAGTCGGCTGGTCGGTCTCACTGTAGGTTTTCCTTCATCTACATTTCCACGAGTTTTCTTGGCCGCATCAGCTCACTTTGATAAGGATTCTTAATCAATAAAATATGATGACGGTAAGGTCGCTATTAGGCTAGACACCGATTTCTTTGAAGATTTATTTAAACTTCAGTGTTGAAGAATATGCAACAATTTCACTTATACATACATTTAAACATTGGGATAAAGAACCTAAATTGTGTCTGATGGTCATTTTGAAGATTTATTTGGCCAAGAATGTCACCAACCTTCCTAAAACATTATTCCGTTCGGACTTTATTAGGGAAGTAAATGATCTTATTGTATTGTTGAGTAGAGTTTGGTCTCGCTTTGGTGAGGGAATTTCAAGAATGGATGATCCTTTATATTCTACTCTCAAGAAGAAAAAAGTAGTTCATACGATGGGGGGACATATCAAAAAATCAATTTGTTTTCAATTGACCAATGTCTTGACTTCTACAAACTTGTTCATGACTTCCTTTCTTGTTTATGTTGTAGCTTCCATGGGAGAATTTAATGGTTTGAATACAAAATGTGTTAGAAGTGTATTCTGATTTATGAATTTTATCGGAAAATTACAATGGAAGAGCGAAATAAACATTTCCGTAGGGTCAATGATGCCTTTTTTGTCCTCCTTTATCATTTTGATAAAAAAATTACAATCGAAGAATTTCTAATGAATATTTTATAGAGGAAGGGAATGGGGATCCATCTATCTTCAATTCCCAACATTTACACACATCGAGAATTCCAGGTTTCTTTAGTGCCCCCTAGCAAGTTACCAAGATGTCCTACCAATTAATGGGTTTTGTTAGAATTGGTTCAACAATTGTTGGATAATCATAAAATTTAAAATAAATAACATAAAAGGCGGAGTCAAGTTTCCTATTTGAATAACAAGGTATACATGTGCCGGTATTTACAAGGTGAAGAATGTGTATGAAGAAATGTAAAGTTACCTTGTGAAATTTCAATCCTAGAAGTAACTTTGATTACTGGGGTAAATTTAGTGAAACAGAATTGGCAAGTTCTCACATTCCTCGGTTAGAGGATATTTGGATTCACTTTCGGGAAGAGATTATTATTAGGAAATAAGAAGAATAAAGGTTTACTTTGGATGAAGTTAAAAATTCAGTATTGTGGATATTCTAGAAGGGATGGAGGATGATGATGAGGTATTGGATCTAGTGTACAAGAGAAATAAGGTTCCAAATCAACCATTTTCATGGATTGATTGGTACCAAGAGGAAGATTTAATCTAAGGAAAGAGGCGGGGCCCATTACATAAAGGATATATGATTGGCTAGCTACCTTGGGAATTTCATCCAAAGGATTAGATCAATCTATAAGAATAGAATCCCAATGAAAATTGAGTCTCCCTAAACCCATAAAAGGAAATAGGTCTACCCAAAAAGGTGAATATAAGTCAAGGAAGATCTCATTTGTTGTTGGAAGTTCCTCTCTTTCAAAAGTTCCTACTACCAATGTTGTTTCCTCTACAACACAAGTATCAAAAGTTGTTCAAATTAGTGATTCCCTGGTTGTATCACAATATTTTCCACCCATTCCTTCACTACAATTATCAACAAGGGAATCAAAGCCATATCCACAACATCACAAAACATAGCCAACTCACATGAGTACACATACACCACAACACCACTCGTAAAAATTACATGCAGCTCAGCATATCTCCTGAAGCATCAATAACACACACACAAATATCTTATGCCTCTCTCAAGTCTTATGCCTCCCTCAAATCTCTTATTCCCCCTCAAGTAGTAACGCATAGATATATTTTCCTTTTTCTCCCCAAAGGGTCGGTCACCATATGGCCCTAGGCACATAGAGTCAAGGAACACCTAACCCAAGTGACATAATAAATTGTGATTTGACAACCCACTAGTTATCTATAACTCCATGGGGTGTACCCTATCTGATGAAGTGGGTCCATAGGTTCAACCATTCCATGGAGCATTCCATGACCCTATTCCACACATTACGACAATAGGACCAACATAGCAATCCGATTCAAATGCCAAGTGGCAAAATACAAGCCTTGGGATAGGCTCTAAAATTTTAAATTTTAAATAAAATAAAAATCAAGAAAAAAATGGCCAAATAGCCATAGTGCAAAAATTTTCATGTTAGTACCACGAAAAAGAAAATGCCCAAATATAAAAACATATCAATCAAGAAAACTACTGGTCCTTGCAAAAATAAAAGAAAAAGTTCAATTTAAAAATAAAATACATATATAGAAGTAGCACATTACGATGAATATGTGGCCTTATATAAGCAACAAAGGGGTACTCAATGAGTTGCGAAGCACTCGAACATTGAGCCAAAACTCGTAAAATAACATATCAATAATACAACTGTCATCATCTCTATCTAAATCATCCCGCCACCACTTCGACAAGGCTAAACATAGTCATAGCTACACTTAGGTTGAATCCATATGAAAACCAAAAGGAGAGAGAGAAAAAGGAGCACATGTCATCATCTACTGATCCTAAGGTCAACTCTAAGTCTTGGCTCATGTTTCACATTCCCTCACTCCAAACATACACTTTTAGTAATTTCCCTCGGGGTAGGTTAGTGTCGGGTTCCCAACATAACATGTAACTACATCACTAACACCGTGGTGGTTCATACACATTATCCATAACTTCTTACACATAATACCATTACATGTTATATCACATACATTACATTCATGGTTTACAATACATCACATTACCACATACAACACCCAAAGTGCATGCACTACACAATAGGGATCATACGTTCACCATATGCCCCTAAATAACAACATGAACCATTACATATTACATGATTTTTACTTATGATGAGCACAATTACAACATACCATCAATTGAAATACAACATGGTCATATACATGTTTCTTCACAACATAATGATGACAACACTATACAATCCAGTTCACAATATACATACCTTGTCATACAACACATCGAAACAACTACACATCACAATTGCCAAAAGGTTCAAATACTCCGTAAGTAACAATAACATTCCTTTCACACACACAACAAGATGGTATATCACATTCAAATTCTCATTGAATTCATGAAAAGGAGAGAGATAATAATCTCATCTAAACACATCAACATGCCAATGATTACACACTAAGTGACATACACAACATGTGCGTTAACAATATCACAATTACGACATAGTTCACATCACGTTTATATCACATTACTCTTCCAATATCCACCACCATCATGCAATACCATCACAACTCTAATATGTCCCAGAGGTTCAAGAGCATGAACCTCGCTCTGATACCAAGTGTAACGCCAACTTAGAAACACACACAAGAACAACACGGAAAATATCAAATAATTTTTTTTACTAGTTTGAAGTTTATACGACACCACAGGTGATCACAATGGGCTACAACAAACTCTTAATAAGCTTGAAAAAATAATGAACTCTTAGGCGAAGGGAACATACGACACCCATCATGAATAATTCACTTTCCCTTTCGACAAGACACAACATAATAGTCCAACCACAGAACACACTTACAGTTAGGGGCATCCCATGGTGAAAAATATTTTAAGGTTACTTATTTACTAAAAACATCTTTCAAATCTTAACTTACGTTCTAGAAGATTTATGTTATGATTCACACAATTCTTCTTATGAAGCTAGATTTCTTCCTTTTATACTAATGAGTAATTAGCTTAAGATCATCTCTAATAATACAATTATTTGTTTAATTCATTTATTTAAACAAGGAGGTATTCAATTCCACAAGGCTATCTATCTAAACCTACTCTAATAAAACTTGTTTCATACCTCCATTGTAGCACAAGGAGACAAGAGTAAGCTCTAATTGAGGTTGAATACCATCCGGTTTCGAACTATAACCTCCTTTTTGCAAGGACCATCATTTAACAACACTTAAGAAAGGATTGCAACGTACTTTGGAAAGAGTTAGTGGAAGAAGGTCAAATTGAATTCATCTTCATGACCTCATTATTCATTATCCGGTCGATTATTAAGACTTAATAATTTATCTGGATTGGGTAAAATCTTCATTTAGGTTTCTCTTGATTAAGTTCGATAAAAGAATACAAATTAGGTGTCAAAACAGATGAGTTAGATTTAATGGTTTCTTGATCAATCATACCTACTTACTAAGACAAAGTTAGTTTCCAAAATTTAAACATTGATTACACTTTAAGATCATTTAACGTATCACAATAATAAGGATAAAGTTTATTATTTTAGCTTTGGGGTAGAAGGTATATCCTTTTTACACAAGTAGATAGATCCCTCTTCTTCCACTTAAAGAATCTTGATTTTATCAAGAAGATCACAACTTCATTATTATTTTTTTGAATAAGTTTTATAAGAATTACTAACCGATTTTATTCTACAAATAATTACATTATTTCCATGACTTAGAAGGGTTACTACACCAAATTATAACTCAAATAAAATTTTACCAATGCCCTTAAGAACTAGTCAAGGATACATAGTACCCTTCCAAAAGATACACAACCAAGGGTAAGAAGGAGATTCTAAAGTACATGACTTGAAAATTGGCGGTAGGAAAGATTAGTCGAACAAGCTAAGTTATCTTTCAAGTCTCTATAATACAATAACTAGTCATAAAAATGCATTGATCGATTTATATCATTCACATAATATTTTCAAGTTTTGATTCAGCTGGTTATGACAACCTTACTCCACAAATACAGAAAACCAAAGGAATGAGCCCTCAAAAATTCTCCACAAACACCATTCCAAAATCTTACAACACATTAAGCATTCATACAAAATAACTTCATAAGAAAAACCAAAGAAACTTCTACAATTCTTTCCTTTTTCTACTCGCAAAATCCATTTGTACATTTATCATCCCGAGTCATTGTGTGAGAACTAAGCATGATAAAGACTACACATTGGAATATAATGCTACCATTAACAATATCATAAAAGGAACCTTCTATTTAATGAAATGGTGCTAAGCTCTAAAACACTAATGACTTCATAATCATGCTATAAATTATACCATGTCAAAATTAAGAAAGAAGCCATAAGAACCCGTTATGAACATTATTTCTAGAAAAAAAAAAGTCTAACCATCATTCTAGTAGGGGTCAATGACCTGATAAGTTCAAAATAGAGTGTTGAGTGTATTGGGATTTCAATCATGTAATCATATAGATTATATGATTGAAATCCAATACTCAAACATCAATCAACATTTCCTTAAATAAGTCATGATCTAATAGATTTTTAGTTAGAATTCTAACATCATTTACTTAACCACTATTTACCACCTTTGAAAATAACTTCACAACATTTCGACACTTTATTGATTATAAATTAAACTACGGAGTAAGTTCTAAAAAATAACAAGTTTGAATAAGCAACTAATTATCTTGCCATGCCATGCACAACAGTCATCATGTACGATAAGAGAAATAACCAATATTCGAGTAAAACAAACAATTAAATTTAATCTAATGCTACAGTCTTACCAAGTTTGTCTTCAATAAAGTTCCACTAAGTTTAATACAACTTATAAATGATACTAATATTAAACAATGTGGTTCCATATGAATCAACTACAACCCAACTAAAGTTCAACTAAAACCACAAAACTATCTACGACTTCATAACGACATAGAAGAAAGTGATAGAACTTCCACAAGACTATTTTGTGCCCTATCTCTGAAACACAGGTTTAATAGCAATCTCATTAATGATCTATCAAGCACATTGGACATGAAGTTTCAACTACTACATTACCAAGGATGTAACCCTTTTATAGTTGATACGATGAGTCAACTTAATACACAATTCTTATAGAAGTCTAACTCGGCAGTAATAACAACGAAACAAGCATGATAACAACAAAATATCACAAAACAAAAGGGTTTTCTAATTCCTTCTTAGATAAGTCTTCCCTGATTTCTCCAAAAGACTGATACCTTAGTTAAAGTTTTTCTTACCAAAATTTAAATTACAGTCCAATCAATTTAATTACCATTAAACCTATATCAATAGATTCTAAGAAAACCGTCCCAAAGGAACCGAATATAGATGTTATACGAATTACACTTAGTCATATCTCCTTCAATAGATAACTAAATATTCTAAGTTTCCTTAATTTAGTCAAATACCCTCATTTTAGTCAAATACCTTAAACAACCGAAACACAATTCTTTATATTAATCAAATAAAACTCTCTCCCTTTCGGAACCCTAGGTAAACAAGAATGGTTATAGTAATCATAAGCTTGAACCCCAACAAGCATTAAGACAAACAACATGCAAATCAACTGTAACACTCAGAGAAGGGGAAAATGATAATGGTGGGGGGGTATACATCGGCAGGCAAGGTAAGGGTTCGACAACAAACACAAATCAATTACACTAAATTATTCACTTGAAAACCATTATTTGCGCAATACCTAAGAATCGATTCAACCAAACGATAATCACCATAGTCACACTATGATCAAGCTTTATGAAAACGAGGCATGAAATATATGCCACAGTTCCTTATTCTTAAAAGGTGTTTGAAATAGTAACATGTCACAAAGATACCCAGAGAGAAATCAACAATTTACCAATCCAGGCTATACCTATAGTGGGTTAGATTAGAAATATGCTAGACGAGTAAACCCTACACACAGCCCATTCATATTCATAAACAAATTAACAATCTTTAGCTATTTAACGATTCAAGTATGTGTTCCAAAACATTCCCATAGCACACATAGAATCAAATTCACCTAAATATTTTTAAGCTCCCATGAGTTGGGTTTACTCTTTCCAGGGCATAAATAAAACACTTATTTGTTTTTTTTTGTCCACATCGTATATTAAAAGGCAAAAAAATTGTTTAACCACCCAGATCCTTGCTATTTCAAACAATGAATCTAAATAATGGAGTGACCATAATGCGACAAGAAGAATGATCACCCAGATGAGGATTATTTTCCTTAGTCATCAAATAATAACATTAATCCACAAGAAGGAAACACCCTATTCGAGACAAGGTTATACTTATCAACAACTGACACCCAAGATCACTATTTTGTAAGGGAACAAAACTTAAATCTTGTATCTTCCATTCCCAACACCAAGGGATACCAAGCAACCAATGGTACATAAACAACAACAAGAATAAACAAAATCTCATGTGCAAATCCATACGTAGTCCATATTTTGCAAGGAATGTCGTTTTGAACCAGATAATTCAAGAGAAAACAAGAAGAATAGCTTGCAGGATAAAAATGACTGTAAAACAACCACAAAACTCCATGCAAAATACCATTTCAGAAAATAAAAAACAATTTGTTTCATGATATTGCTAAAACTGGCATAAAATCAATGGGTAGTGTTTATCATGCCTATTATGAGCTTCCTGAACTTGCAAAAATGTCAACCAGGCCTTTGGAACAGCAACCCATGGTAAAATCTCCTTGTTTTAGCTTGTTGGACGGCTATGGTTGCTCCAAGTTTCCCATTTTGATGCAAAGGTGGTGGAATGTAGGCAAGGCGCAAAGGGGGGAAATTTACACAAGAATTTGCATTTGCTTGCGAGGATTTAAATCTTTTAATAACCCAATTCATGCATATCTTGCATTCAATGCTGATCACAAAACCATGCTTTGCATTTTTTGACATTCTGCCAACAGTTCATAGGCAAGACGTATGCTTCCACATTTTACATTCCTATGAACTAGTGTTACGCCCTTAATCATATATCTTATATTGGATGTACATAGCCGACTTGTGGTTATCATAAATTATTATCATTATGTATCTCTTTCATATATGTTATATTTTCATTAGTCGGTCGGCCTTGGTGTTTGCCATAGCATAGGAATAGTATATATAGGGGTTAGTAGGTAGTAGTTGATCATCATATTCAACATTTGAGTCTTATTGTCTGGTTTGGAGGTTGCCCCCTCGAAGTGGCTAAGCTATTCTTATTGCACATTGAGATCATTTATCTGAAATATTTTATTCATTGGTGTTATATTTCTGCTAATAATCAAATTTATACAAGTAATTACATTACAAGTGGTATCAGAGCTTGAACTCGGTGAGCATTGCGTCAAACCCTAATTGAAGTTTCGTCCATATCTAAATATCGGTAGTGAATTTGTTTGCAAAGTTTTCTATGGTGTGGCAAAATAAGTAAAGTAAGGTTCCCTCCAAATTTAATATTTTTTGACTTGTTTTGAAAAGTTATAGTAGTTTTATGTTTTTCTTAATTCGGCTACCTAGGTGCAATTTGTGGAAATTTTCAAAGTTATGTACATTTCCGTAAAGAAGATTAAAAATTAGTTCGAGTTCATCGTTTTAGTTTTATAAAAAAATTTGAATTCGTATTGAAATCCCAAACCCTAAATTTTGACCTTGATCCTTAAATCTTACCATTTTGGGGCATTATGGTCGGGCCTTCGATAAGAGGCAAAAAGAATCCCATCACTACGGGTAAAAGCCATGATAAGGATGAGATAATAGTTGAGGAGTTAGAGTCGAAGGGGTATATCTGATTCCTTAGGGTTAGGGTTTACTTCAACTGACCATAAGGTCAACTATCTTGAGTTAGAGTTGTGAAACCTCAAGGGTAGAGTGGCTAACAAAGAAGATGTAGAAAATATTGGACAATGATTGGAGGATTTCATTCACCAATTTAGTTACAATATCATGGGTCATCATATCCTTCCTAATCAGCCACAACTCAATCATACTCATATTAACTAGGGTGGATCTTTAGGTCAAAGTAATAGACAAACTAGCCAGGGTGGATCTACAAACATGACCAATCCAAATACAAACACTCTGCAAGCCCGCAACATGATTCCAAAAGTGGAAATGCGTAAGTTTGATGGAAAGTATCCACTCAATTGGATTAACCAGATGGATAATTTCTTTGATCTTCATCAGATTCCATCGGGACAAAAGGTTACCATGGCATCATTGTATCTTGAACCTGACCAATTCATTTGGTATCGATGGTTATGTAGTCAAAGGAAAAAGAGTGGCCTCAATGTTACATGGGCGTATTCACCGAAGAGTTGCAATTGTACTACCGTTGTAGTGTGTCGAAGAATTATTTCACCAATTAGCAAAGCTTAGACAAATAGGAACAGTTAAAGATTACATCCATCACTTCCAAAACCTTTCCTTACGGGTGGAAAATACTCATGAAGCTAATTTGAATGACTTATTTCTTGAGGGTCTTAAAGAACAAATTGATACTGAGGTGCGTATGTTTAATCCTTATAAGTTTTTAGACAAAAATGATCATGGCACGTAGGGCAAGAGGAAATTTTTCTTTCTAATAGGAAACAAAAACTGAGTAATATCGAGATCGTAGTACCCTTCCACCATCATTCCCTTGGATAGTGATACTAACACCTCAAAAAATTAAAGAAAAGAGAACCAAAGGGTTATGTTTTAATTGTGACAACAAATTTGGACCACAACATAAGTGTGTTAAAAATAAGTTGTTCTACATTGACGAACCCATCAAGAAGAAGAATATGAAGAAGACGAAGAGGTAGAGCTAGAGGAGGAATTAGGAGATCCCCAACCAAAAATATCATGCCATGCAATTTCTTGTATTAGAACTCCCAAAATCTCAAAGTAGTTGAATTTTTAAAAAACAGAGGGTAGCAAGTGTTGATTGATTCGGGAAGTACTCACAATTTCATCAATCATAAGTTGGCTGACGTTGGAACCGCTTTGTGTATCTAGCTCCAAAATGTCAAGTCATGATCTGATGGGAAAATTGTTAGTTGTTTAGAAAAATGCCATAAAATTAATCTCGCCATGGGAGATTACTTGGTAACTAGCAATATGTATGCCATTGCCATGGGAGGAGCAGAAGTTGTGTTTGGATTTCGGTGGCTTACCACCTTGGAAACCATTGAAATGAATTTCCAAGAGTTGTTCATGTAATTTCAGTCAGAAGGGAGGACTTTTAAACTAAAAGGACTAAGAGAAAAGTCCCCACAGATGGTAAGTTCTCATCAGATGCAAAAATTTCTTAGAAAGGGTGCAAAAGGGTTTGTGGCACAACTATTTTCATTGGAAGAACATCATTTCAATACATTTATACTGTAGATATGCAAGCTATTATAGATGACCACTCAATGGTGTTTGGAGAAATGCCCAAGGGTCTACCTCCAAAAAGAGGCCATGACCATGCCATCCAGCCTAGTACTAGGAGTCAACCACCCAACATCGGACATTATAGGTACCCATATATACAAAAGAGTGAGATTGAGAAGATAGTTCAAGAGATGTTAGAAGCATGACTTTATCTTCATAGTGAAAGTTCTTACTCTTCTCCCGTAGTGATGGTACGGAAATAAGATAAGAATTGGCGCATGTGTCCAAATTACAGGTAACTTAATACGTACATAGTTAAAGATAAGTTTCCTATTCCTGTAATTGATGATTTGCTAGATGAGTTACATGGTGTTGTTTACTTTACAAAGCATTATCTTCATTCTAGATATCATCAAATTAGAATCGAGGATGAAGATATTTGTAAAACAACCTTCAAGACACATGAAGGACATTATGAGTACTTCGTAATACCTTTTGGACAAACAAATGCACCCTCTACATTTCAAATGTTGATGAATTCCACCTTTAATCCATTTCTTTGAAAGTTTTTTTAGTGTTCTTTGATGATATATTAATCTATAGTAAAACATGGGAGGAACACCTACATCATATAAATAATTTGTTGGAAACTCTTGAACAACATCAACCTTATGCAAATCCTTCTAAGTGTTATTTTGGTGTCAAGGAGGTTGAATATATGGGTCATATTGTCTCTTAGGAAGGTGTTAAAGTGGATCCGAACAAGTTAAAAGCCATGCTTGAATGGAAGGTTCCCAAAACCCTAAAAAAATCTCTCGAGGATTTTGGGGCTTACAGTTATTATTGTAGATTTGTAAGGAATTATGGCAGCATTGCAGCACCAATCATAGCTTTATTGAAGAAGGACTCTTTCCATTAGAACGCAGCAAGCTACTATGGCCTTTTAGAAGTTGAAGGAGGCCATGTGCACCACTCTACTTCTAGCCACCCCAATTTTTTCAAAAATATTCATTGTTGAATGTGATGCTTCAGTGGTGACCCATTGCCTTCAAAAGCCTCCAATTCAAAGGTAAGAATATCTCTAAACTATTTTATGAGAAAGAAATGTTAGCAATATTTCATGCAAAGTGAAGTAATGGAGACCATATCTAATGGGACAACATTTCAAAGTAAAGATAGATCATGAAAGTTTGAAATAATTCTTAGAGCAACGTTTTTCATCGAAGAACAACAAAAATGGGTCTCAAAAATGTTGGGGTATCATTTAGAGATAATATACAAGAAAGGGAAAGAGAATGTAGTTGTTGATGCTTTATCTCGGAAGGATGAATCTACCCAGGCATTGTTGTGTGCCATATCTATATTACAGGAGGATTGGATAGAGGATGTAAGGTCTGAATGGAAAAATGACCTAGGTACACAAAATCTCATTCAGAATCTCCAACAAGATCCAAGCATGTCAGAAAAAATTGTATGGAAAGGAGATGTTTTATGGTATAAAGATAGATTATATCTATGTAAGAATTCAATCCTTAAAAATAGGGTTCTATCTAAGCTCCATGCTTCTCCAATAGGGGTCATTCTGGCTTCTTAAAGACTTATCATCGAATCAAGCATGATTTTTTCTGGGAAGGGCTAAAAGGAGATGTCCAAAATTTTGTGGTAGAATGCATGGTTTGTCAGCAAAATAAGGGTGAAACAATTAAGTCCCCGAGTATTTTACAACCTCTATCTATTCCTAGCCAGAGGTGGGAAGAGGTGTCCATAGACTTCATCACAGGATTGCATAAATCATAAGGTAAAAAGGTAATCATGGTGGTGGTGGATGACTCACCAAATATGCCCATTTTTGTGCTTTATCACATCCATTTGTTGTGAGTATAGTAGAACGGCCTTCAAGGATATAATTCGTGAAGTTACATGGGACACCAAATATTATAGTAAGCGATCGAGACACTATCTTTACTAGTAATTTTGGACTGACTTGTTCTCATGTTAGGCACACAACTAGCTTGTTGTTTCACTTATCATCCCGGTTTGATGGGAAAATAAAGGTGGTAAGCAAGTTCTTGGAGGGATATCTTTGTTGTTTTACATCAGAAAAGAAAGTGAGATGGGTTGAATGGTTACTACTAGCAAAATGGTGGTATAATACCTCCTTTCATACTTCATCTAAAATGTCTCCTTTCTTGGAATTATATGGGTACCATCCACCATCTATCACCTCATCTTTGAGATTCTAGCCAAAGGTTCGAGCAAGTTGAAGAACATATTCAACACCAAAAAGAGGTGCTTTCTAGTCTCAGGGAGAATTTGGCCATGTCACAAAACCGCATGAAGCGGTGACAAACCAACATCGCAGTGAAAGACATTTTGAAGTCGGTGATTGGGTTTTTGTGCGTTTACAACCATATAAGCAAATGTCCTTAAAACAACAGAAAAAGGATAAAAAGATTTCACCTACATATTATGGTCCTTATCAAGTGTTACAGAAGATTGGCAATGTAGCATGCAAACTAGAACTTCCTCCTGGCTACACGAATTCATCCAGGTCTTCCATGTATCTTGACTAAAGAAGGTAATTGGAAAGACAATATCAACACAAACAATGTTACACGAGCTTGATGTAGAGGGAAGAATCATCCCGAACCATAATGCATCCTTCATACATGCACTAAGCGATTGAGGACAAGGGTAATCACCGAGTATTTGATCAATTGGAAAAATCTAGACAATGAAGACGTAACTTGGTAGGATGCAAATTTCTGCAAAGAAGATCCATATCTTCTCAACATTAGTGACAATGTTGGTTTGAAGGGGAGGGGCATGCTACGCTCTTAATCATATATCTTATATTGGATGTATATAGCCAACTTGTGGCTATCATAACTTCTTATTATTATGTATCTCTTTCGTATATGTTATATTTTCACTAGTGGGTCAGCCTTGGTGTTGGCCATAGCATAGGAATAGTATATATAGGGGTTAGTAGGTAGTAGTTGATCATCATATTCAGCATTTGAGTCTTATTGTCTGGTTTGGAGGTTGCCCCCTCGAAGTGGCTAAGCTATTCTTCTTGCACATTAAGATCATTTATCGAAATATTGTGTTCATTGGTGTTATATTCTGCTAATAATTAGATTTATATAAGTAATTACATTACAACTAGGGCTCTTGGAATAACTACACATTATAATACAAAATTTCTTTAATGGCTGTCCATACTCTATTCAAGAGCTAAAGTTTTGGTACGGGGAAGGGAGTATGCAAAGAAAGAAAAGGAAGAATTGACACTTCATGACGCAATTGCTTGCTTGGAAGTTTTTGATTCGGGTTATGTGCAATAATATCACGAGAGATGTTAGTTGATACAATATGAAATAGTGGTGGTTGTCAAAAATGGCATTTGATATTTCATCATCTAGATCTACTTCCATATTCAATATCATATTTCTCTCATTTCTTCATAAATAGAATCCAGATCTAAATTCTTTGTCCCTGTCATTATACCTTCTTGATCAAACATTATAGTCATTTTTCTTGTACACAAAGTTAGTTGTGGGAGGTAAATATTTACAATCTAACATTCTAATTGCAAAATCAAATTTTAATCTATATTGCATGAAAAAAATATTTATCTATTTGCAAGAGTTATTTTTAAAGAACTACTTCTAAATAGTTCTGTCACAAAATTTTCCAAGAGGTATTCTATTGTCACTAGAATATTCTCTTAGGAAAATCTGAATCTATTAATAACACCGTGTCCCTCGAAATGAACAAAAATGATGAGGGTCGTCAATCCTCCTCATTAATAATGTCAATCTAGGGCTGGTGTCCAATGGTTGTATGTAATAAGAGAAGAAAGATATTTGGAAAATAACTCCTTTAAACACAATCCAAACTGCATAAAATAAATCACACATGCGGAAATGGAAAGACACACTTGCAGAAATAAATCTTGCATGAAAGAAATCACACTTGCATGAATGAAATTTCTGAATTAAAAATAAGGAAAGATAAATAAGACACCTGCAGGTTCACAAAAGAAATTGTACGGAAAGAAGGATTACATAACACAAAATCAGAAATCACAACAAAAGGAAAAACAACAGAAATAAAGAAATGAACATAACACATTAATCCATCTTCCTTGGAATGAGTGGCCAGCTCATTCCTTGGAAGAGGACTTAATTCATATTTTTAATTCAAAATTTGTAAAACAATTTCACTCAGAAGATTGATGAGGAAGAACAAATATCTATTTCTTGGTAGTCAAAAAATTACATATCAAAGTGTGGGAGGTTGCATCTATAATTCATGCATCCAACCAACTCCTTATTTTGGGAAATATAATATGATCTTATCTTTATTCCAATCCTAATAACTAAGATCTCCATCTCCACAAAATATGGAGAGAGATATATTATTGGAGTCAAAGTCTTATTTCATTATTTTAGGAAGATTTGCTCCCAAATCTTCTCCTTGCTTTTGGTAACAAGAATCACAATGATTTTATTCTCCTAATTTATTGAAGGAGGTTTTTCCTCAAAAAAATAATTTTACTAAATACCTCTCCCGATTTTCCATTTGACTTTGTTGTTTCTGACTGTGGAACTTTTGGTGCTCATTTGATACACTTTTTCCTTGGACTGCAACTCACTAAAAGTTAGATTTATCTTTATTGGTAAAACCTGTAGCAAATATGAATGATGTTTTTGTTAAACACATTTATATGAAAAAAACCTCTCTCATATTTTCTATTTGACTTTGTTGTTTCTATTTGTGGAACTTTTAGTACTCATTTGATAATAATTTTCCTTCAGACTCATGGGCTCACTAAAACTTAGATTTATCTTTATTGGTAAAACTTGTAGAAAATTTGAATGAATTTTTGTTAAACACATTTATGAACAAAAACCTCTCTCATATTTTCCATTTGAATTTTTTGTTTCTGTTTGGAACTTTTAGTGCTTGTCTGATACACTTTTTCCTTGGATTGTAGCTCACTAAAAGTTAGATTTCTCTTTATTGGTAAAACCTATAGCAAATATGAATGAGGTTTTTGTTAAACACATTGATATGAACAAAAACCTCTCTCATATTTTCCATTTAATTATCGATTATTCACATTTCCTCATTTTATGTAGGTTAAAACTAAGGCTATCAACGTTTATGCAAGTTCGGGAACTAAACCGCAAGTTCCGAACTAAGCTGTCAGTTCAGTAGCTAACTTCAATTGTTTAGAGATAACTAAAAACAACTATAACTTTTACACACGATCTCAGATTGAGATGATTATTTTTTGAACTTGCATAATTTTTGAGAGGAATCTGGATATGAAATCATATTTTAGTTTAGATATAATATCCATGATCAATTAAACTTTTCCCAGAACTAGCATTATCTTTCCTTTATGGCCTGCATACACAAGACTTTACATCTTTCCTAAATAATCAATAAGATTAGTCAACAAAATAGATAACAAAGACTTCTAAAGAATGAACAAGATATATATCCTATATTCTATCTCAAGCAAACTATAAGTTCCAAGATTACATTTAAATCCACTTTCAAAGGTAACTTGGAAGGACAAAATAATGGTAATTTATGGCCAATTTATGGCCTCATCATTGCCCCACACCTAATCTTATGCATTTAGTCATGCATTATATTATTATCTCCTCTTCTTAGAGTCTTCTCCGCATTGAGATTATGCATGTATGCATTCCATATATAGTTCAAGGACATGTTATTGTGGATCTCTTCTATTGTTTTTTTTTTTTCCTTTGTTTTTTATTTTTTTTTTTTAAAGTTGTTCTTGTGTGGATTCCTTCATGCTTTTTTTAATTTCTTTTCTTTTATAGCAAGTTATTATCTGTGTGGATCTCTTTCATGTTGTTTTTAATTTCTTTCTTTTACAGCAGGTTCTTGTGTGGATCGCCTTCTCTTTGTTTTTGATTTTTTTTTTTAGAAATGAGTTCTTGTGTGAATATCCTTCTAATGTTTTAAATTTCCTTTCTTTTTACAATAGGTTCTTGTGTGGATCTCCTTATGATGTTTTTGATTTCCTTTCTTTTACAACAGGTTCTTATGTGGATCTCCTTCTGCTGTTTTTGATTTACTTTCTTTTACAATAGGTTCTTATGTGGATCTCCTTGTTGTGCCTCACATAAAATTCATATATCGTGCTTCTCATTCTCTCCCACACCTAAGTTCATGCATGTTATTTATTCATGGTTATGGTTTCCCATAAATTAGACTCCAAAAGTTTGATTGCAAAGAGGTGCACATATTTTTTCATATTTGTAAGTAGGGAGATATGAATTTTTATCTTGCCTTATTTGGAGATTTTAAAAGTGACTAAACTAAAAAACTTACAACAAATTAAAATAAAATAAGAATAAAATAACTTGATCATACCTCTAGTTTTCCTTGTCGTCCTATTGTTAACATGGTCAAATAGTGCGAGAAAGAAGCCACCAAGTAAAATTTGATTATTTGAAGAAGAGTCATCCCCTTTTACCTTTGATTGGCATGCAAACTAGTTTTTTCAATCAATTTTTTTTATTTTTTTTTTTGCCTTTGATTAACCAAAGAAGTGGTTTTCCAATCAAAGATTTTTGATTTTTTAAATTTTTTTTTCCATTGATTGGTCAAGCATGCTAGTTTTCCAATCAAAAAAATTTTGGACATTTTTTTTTTTATTTTTTTGAAATGAAAGCATGAGAAGGATTAGAGAAAAATTGATCCATCATCAGACTATATTCATTAAAGTACAACTTGTGTAAAATAGGAAGCAATGTCTGAGATCTCATAAAAACCTCTTTACATACTTGATAACTCCAAGAATATTTCAAAAATTGTGTAGATAATTTATAGGTCTTCAAATCCCAAATTGAATTGTGCATTATCGAATCACCATAGTAATCTTCAAAGCCCAAACTAGTGATCTCAGGAGATGGATTGTGTTATGTATCCATGGGTCCCTCCAAACTACTCCTTGGTTGATACTGTTGGTGCTCAAAAATTTGCATGTTGGTATTAAGAACAACTCTAAAATTCTATGGATGTTAACACGAATTTTTTTTTGCCTTGATATTCACAATAATTTTTTCTTAATGTTATACAAGCATATACAAAAATGAAGAAATTGAAAGACATGAAAACAATTTTTCTAATGGATATGGTTCATGGATTGAATTTTATTATGGGATAAAAACTAATTTGGATGGGTGGATTTATTATGAGTGGATTTTTATTTTGGCTCTAATGAAGTCCCTGAATATGGATGAAGTTAATTAGAAATACTACCACTTCATTATTACAAACTAGATAAGCAAGTTTTTGATTAATTTTATGTGCATAAGATCACTGAGATGTTAATTGATACAAGGGGAATAGTGGTGGTTGTCAACAATGGCATTTGATATTTCATCAACTAGATCTACTTCCAGATTCAATATCATATTTCTACCATTTCTTCATAAATAGAATCAGATCCAAATTCTTTGTTTGTGCCATTATTATTCTTTGATCAAACATCCTAATCATTTTTCTTATGCACACAAAGTTAGTTGTGGGGAGGTAAATATTTACAATCTAACATTCTAATTCAGAAATAAAATTTTAATCTATATTGCATGAAAAAAATATTAATCTATTTGCAGAAAATAAAAGTTTAAAGAATTACCTCCAAATACTTCCCATCACAAATTTTTCCAAGAGGTATTCTACTATCACTAGAATATTATCTTAGAAAATTTGAATCTCATAATAACACCGTGTCCCGATAATGTGCCAAAATGATGAGGGTCATCAATCCTCCTCATTAATAATGTCAATCAGGGCTGGTGTCCGATGGTTGTATGTAATAAGAGAAGAAAGATATTTAGAAAACAACTCCTTTAAACACAATCCAAATTTGCATAAAATAAATCACACATACGAAATGTAAAGAAACACTTGTAGAAATAAATATTGCATGAAATAAATCACACTTGCATGAATGAAATTGCTGAATTAAAAATAAAAAAAGATAAATAAGACACCTGCAGTTCACAAAAAAATTTTAATGGAAAAAAGGATTACATAACACAAAAATCAAAAATCACAACAAAAGGAAAAAAACAGAAATAAAGAAACAAACATAACACACTGATCCATCTTCCTTGGAATGAGTGGCCAGCTCATTCCTTGGAAGAGGACTTAATTCATATTTTTAATTCAAAATCTACAGAACAATTTCACTCAGAAGATTGATGAGGAAGAATGGATATTTATTTTTGGTAGTCAAAAATTACATATCAAAGTGTGGGAGGTTGCATCTATAATTCATGCATCCAACCAAATCCTTATTTTGGGAAATACAATATGATATTATATTTATTCCAATCCTAACAACTAAGATCTCCATCTCCACAAAATATGGAGAGATATATATTATTGGAGTCAAAGTCTTATTTCACTATTTTAGGAAGATTTGCTCCCAAATCTTCTCCTTGCTTTTTGGTAACAAGAATCACAATGATTTTATTCTCCTACTTTATTGGAAGGAGGTTTTTCCTCAAAAATTACTTTGACCAAATACCTCTCCCGATTTTTCATTTGACTTTGTTGTTTCTAACTGTGGAACTTTTGGTGCTCATCTGATACACTTTTTCCTTGAGATTACAACTCACTAAACATTAGATTTATTTTATTGGTAAAACCTATAACAAAATATGAATGATATTTTTGTTAAACACATTGTTATGAACAAAAACCTCTCTCATATTTTCCATTTGGCTTTTTGTTTCTGTTTGTGGAACTTTTAGTGCTCATCTGATACACTTTTTCCTTGGACTGCAGCTCACTAAAAGTTAGATTTCTTTATTGGTAAAATGTGTAGCAAATAAAAATGAAGTTTTGTTAAACACATTGCTATGAAAAAAAATCTCTCTCATATTTTCCATTTAACTTTTTTGTTTCTGTTTGTGTAACGTTTAGTGCTCATCTGATGCACTTTTTCCTTGGATTGTAGCTCACTAATAGTTAGATTTCTCTTTATTGGTAAAACCTATAGTAAATATGAATGAGATTTTTGTTTTAACACATCGCTATGAACAAAAACTCCCTCATATTTCCCATTGGATTCTTTGATTATTCACAATTCCTCATTTTATGTATGTTTTGGAACTAATACTATCATTCAAGGTTGATGGAGGTTCCGTAACTAAAACTACAACTTCTAGAACTAAGACTATCATTCCGTAGCTAATTCCAATTGTTTTGGAGCTAACTAAAAATAACTATAACTTTTTCATATGATATCGGATTGAGATGATTCTTTTTTGAACTTGCATAATTTTTTGAGAGCAATTTGGATATGAAATCATATTTGAGTTTAGATATAATATCCATGATCAATTCCACTTTTCCTAACTAACATTATCTTTCCTTTATGGCCTACATACACAAGACTTTGCATATTTCCTAAATAATCAATAGGATTACTCAACAATATAGATAATAGAAGACTTCTAAAGAATGAACAAGATATATATCATATATTCTATCTCAAGCAAACTATAAGTTCCAATATTACATTTCAATCCACTTTCAATGTTAACTTAGAAGTACAAAATAATGGTAATTTATGGCCTCATCAGTCCTCCACCAATGTATTCACGTAGCCAAACTTCCTATTTTTGGTGTTTCATACCCACAAATCATGATCCAAAGTATGGCATAATTAAAACAATAAAACGGGAGAAGGTGGCTAGTAACCCCACACGCCCAAAGATACAACAAAAATAATAAAAAGCAAGGAATCCAAATTTATCAGAGTAAAACAAGAGTGCTCAAAGATTAAATTTGACGTAGAGAAAAACAAGACTAGTCAAGCACGTTATGCATTAATAACAATGAAGAAAAGGTAGGTGGCCATCAGATCCACCCACGCAACCACTTGACAACAAAAACAATAAGAAAAGAAAATGGAATCCAAAGACCATTTCTACTATCCCACCTACCACATGCACTCACATTTTTTAAATTATTATTATTTTAGTTTTCTCTCTGTCAACACTAAATATTTACTCCTCCAGAAGGAATAATTGATGATACTTTTAAATTGTTTGAGTTTCAAAAGCTATGGAATTTAGGTCCCATGTATTGCAAGATTTGATCAAGAAACTAGATGATAAGTTTTGGAAATAATGGACACTCTAAATTATATTTTAGTAGAATTTGATAATATTTACTACAAATTTTTCAATGAGAATATTGATGCTCTTCTCGTTTGACCAAATTAAATCAAATTTCAAATATTTGGTGAAGAAGTATTATGAAGTGACTAAAACATTCAATAGCGATTCAATCTAACAAAGTTGGTCTCGTGCAAAAAAATGTTATAAGTCATCTCAAGAAAGTGGTGAATAAGTTGAAAAGGTTTCCAGCCAAATTTGTGAGAGATATTGATACAATGGACAAGGTAAATCATTATGCATGTGGACCAATGTAAGAGGAGGTACATGGAATCATCAAACGTTTTATTGATTACAAACACCTGGATGTCTTTGTAGGTCCAAGTTATGCCAGCGGCCATGATCGCGACGGTTCCAAGGTATGAATCAATAAAGTTACATGGTTGACTTAGTCAAACTTTCAGAATAACTTTACTATTTTTATGGGAGCCTATTCCTTGAACTTAATTATACTCTATTTTTAGTAACTTGTTAGTTAAGGTTCACCCTGTAATAGCTCAACCTATGGAACTTATAAATAGTTAAATGCATTAAGTTTAAGAGAGACTTTTAGATCATTGGAGAAATTTCTCTTCAAGCTTGGAAGAGTGCTTTAAATACTTTTGAGCCTTTCAATTATATTCAGAGCAATATTTTTCCATGAAATGTTTGATTTACTATGTTAGTTGTTGATTGATTCATACTTTGTGAATGAGTAATTCCTTAGTGTGAGTGATTAAAATGCCTTTATCTTAGTTATATTATTTCAATCTGTGTGAAAATGATGTGTTTACTTTGAATATTAGTTGTGGAAATGTTATATCCCTTTAGTTATGATGTTTCATTATTACCAACTATCATAGATAGGAAAAGATGTATGACATGTGCATATCATATATTTTTATTAGGAGTTGATTGTATTTTTGATTAGGCTTGATCTATCTCGTTAAATATACGTGGTACCTAACAAGGAAATACATGCTCTTAGGTATGTGGTATATTGGCTGCCCCTGTCTAAGTAGAATAAGGTGAAGGTGGATTGTGATTTTTATTTCATCCTTTCCGAATTAACCATTTCCAATGTGAAGATATAAAAATTATCTAGTAATACTCTCTCTTGGTGCATCACCTAAATTTTCATTTGTTTATTTCTAATCTTAAATCCCGTGAATTGAGTAGATTTGAGTTATTTTCAAATTTCTTTAACATTACAAATTGATCTTAAATCAAGTGCTCTAAAATCCAAAGGAAGCTGACCTTCTCTAGATGTTCATCCCAAGAAACCAAGGTCATACACCTTGGGGATGTTCCAACATTGAATGGGGTCACTCGGTGATTCAACGAGTACACGATCTGCGTGAAAACATGGAATAATTACTTATGGGCATTGTTGATGTCTATAGGTAGAGTATCTCTCTATGTGCTAAGTGGGTTATTCATTGTATCCAGGGAAACCAAGCTTGGCAGATTTTGTTATGGCATTATATTTCTTTAGGAGCACCATATGGTAAAAAATGCTGGAAAAACATAGGGTTTCATACTTTTCTAATTACTAAAGTTCTAGTTAAAATACCTGACACCTTTGTGGTTAAAATCATTTGGAAATCCTTTGAGATGGTTAAACCCTTAATGCAATGGGTTGGTGATGGATTCCAAACAGGTCTCTCTTTCAATGAGCACAATCTATGGTGGTCACCTATTTTTTCTCCCGATGATCTCCCACTAGCATAAAATCCTAACATTTAAGTAGTGTGGTTATCTCCACCATCGGGACCTTTTTCCTCCCAGAGATTGGCTTCCTTATTTAGTATTTGAAACAAAAATTAAATCTTGCTAATTCTGATTTACTTTCAATTTTGGCTATTCAGTCATTTCTACCCGATGTTATGCTGTAAAAATTGGGCCTTCAGCCACCCAAGGCTTGGTGGAAAGATTGGCAATGGAATGTGGACATTGACCACATACAGACAATTTTGGAATTATCTAGTCCTTGTTATCTCCTACCTCACCGACATTAGATAAGATCAATACCAAATGGTCATTGCATTCTTCTCATATCACCTGGTTAAAGTGTCTCCAACAAGCCTAGAACCCCTACTTGATACAAAGCTCAGTTTCTTTCTTTGGTGTTTTATTTATCATGGGATTCCATTAGGGGAAATATTAAGTCATATTGACATTCCTAATATTGTCTCTAGTTGTTGTGGTTACACAAAGTCCTTCAAACATGCCTTTTAGTTTTTATCTTGTGCTCAACATGCTTGGAATTGGATTCACTCACTCTTTCATCCATTTCACCCCGATATTTTTATTGGAAAGTTTCCTTGTTTGGAAACCATGTTACTTGGCCTTCCTACATTTCTTCCTTTGACATTTCTTTCATTATGTTATTCTGTTCCAATTATGGAAAGCTAGGAATACCGCCTTATTTCAGCATTGTGCTCTTTATGTTGAACTTACCATTAACAAAAATATGGCAATCTTATCTTCCGGTCATATGCAAATTAAAGCGCAAGCACATAAGGTGGTGCTAAAGTTTGCTCATCTCCACCAACCGCTTGATCACTAAGGCAATGCTTTTTGTATGTTTTGATAGGCATTTTGACATATTTTGGACATTATGTTATTTGATATTAATAGACATGTATGGTTATTGGGCGCGTAGTGCTAATTTAGCCTAGATTGGTATGTTGGTACATTTTATTAGATGTTGGGGATACTATCTTATTGCTATAATATTGGGTGTAATTGATATATGATGGATACATAGTTTAGTCGCATGTCTTGATGATATAGAATATTGATTATTGATGAGGACACATGATGGAATGGTTATATGACATTTATATGTATTACAATGGCTAACATATGAAGAATTGTGTGAGATTTTGCATGTTTGCATTTACGATTCCATGTGATGTTGTGATATCATAAATTTACATGTTTAGACTTGATCGTTTATTGAGTAGTTGGTTTACACTTGTATTGGATAGATGCGTTTAATGTGTGCATTGAGTGTGTAGGTGACATGTCACAGGAGAACGTGGGTTTCAAGGCGGCTACACAAATTGTGCACAAGCGGCCCATGGGGCTAAGTCCTAACCATGTTAGCTATATGAGGCCTTAGTATTATATTTCATTATTTTGGGCACCATGAGTGACCCTCATTTGTAATGTAGTATGTCATGTAAAATTAATTTGTTTAGGTTGTTTATTTTGTTAAGTAAATTAGGTTTGGGGACTTAATGGTCCCCACTTGCATTAAGATTTGTATTTGGGTAAGTGTGGGTTAATTAGAGAGGATTAGGGTCACATGTGAACCCTTGAGTGGGCCCCACATCCTCTACACTTGTGCCCAAATGTGCCAAACCCGAAATTGGGCTATTTATGGCATTTTAAGTGACCCTTTTAGTTTTGGGAGTTCACTTAGCATGAAAATAAGCCCTTGGACCCTACCTATTAGGTAGGGGGACTTAATTTCAAGGCATAGAGGGAGTTTCCTCCATTTTCCTCTCTTTTGTCACCATCCATGTAAGATGGATTGGTATGTGTGTTTTGTAAAAGTTGCACAAACTTGTTTTATTTTCTTTTGGGAAATTTGGGAGAAGAGTGTTTAAAGTGAATTTATCTTTTCTTCTTTTTATTTTGGGAATCTTTGACTTGGAGGGAAGAGAGGGGTGACACATGTCACCCCCTCATTGGTGAGGAAATTTGTTGGTTTTTCTTCAAATTCTCCCTCATGGGGAGAAAAAGAGAACTTTTTTTCTTTTTCTTTTTTGGCTTGGTGCTTGAGACATTTTTTTAGAGCTAGAGTTTGCTTGGATAAGGAAGTGGAAAATCTTAGAGTGTTGGAGAGATTTTGGAGGTAGGCTTTTGATTTACCTCTATATGTTATTTTGCATGTTAGATCTTAGAGTTTCTTATGGTTGATATTTTGTGTTTTGTTGCTTGTGTTTAATATTTTTACTTAAGTATGTTTTTGTATTATTTTCTCCATCCATCATATGGCTTGATGGATTTTGGAGTTTTATGGGGAAGAGGGAGGATTTTCCCTCTTAAACCTCATGGCTTGATGGGAAAGCCATGTTGGTTCTTTTTATTCCCCTCATATGGTTTGAGGTGGGGAAGGTGGTTCATATGGTTTGAACCCCTTCCCCATCCTTGGAGAGGAAACCCAATGGGTTTGAAAAATCCTCCCAAGGAGGATTTTAGGTGAATGGGTGGAGCAATAAGGAGGGATTTTTATTTTTGGAGGGATAAGGAGGTTTTGTGAAGAATATTGTAAGTGTGCATCCTATGGTTGGACCACACTCTTTGGCATTTTGGATGTCTCATCTACTCTTCCCCATTTTTGAGGATGAATATGGTTTTCTCCTCCTTTTTTTTGGTTGGTAAATATTGTGTTTTCTTTAGTTGTATGATTTGTCTTTTATGTGAATATGTTTTTTTTATGTCTCCCTAAATCTTGTGCACATTTGTGGAAGCTATACTCTCTCTCCCATGGGCTTGGGGGAGGCTAGCATGTCTTCCAACATTTGGAAAGGCATGTAATGATGCCTATAGGTTGGGTGGTAAAACAAGCCTTTCTCTATGTGTTGGTTTCTTTGAAAAGCATTAAGTTGGAGATCAAGTTTTGAGATGGTTGGAGTTTCTTGACATCTCAAGGCTTCTCATTTTTTTCTTCAATTTTTGTGAACACTACTCTCATTGTAATCTCATGGATATGGCTATTTGAGAAGTTCCTTTTTCTTGTATTATTCCCATTTTGGGATTTGGGATTTTTGTAAACACATGTTGCACTATTTGTATCCTCTTTCAATCTTGCAAAGAAATCTTGTGAAATAGTTCTTATAAAACATGTTAAGAAATCTCATGATCATGATTTACTTTATGTTTGATCTTTTTAAAGCTTAATTTGTTTCAGGTTGTGTCCTTAATTTTTGTATGTTATTATTACAGAGTAAAGAAAAATTGTTGTAATGAAAGATTTTCATCTTGACAAAAAAATGGAAGGATTATTAAGTCCAACTTATTATATTGAAAGATATATAAGTTATTATTTTAATCCTAAAGTGAAGTGAATTTGTTTATAATTGATAATATAAATGGTATAAATGATTGATTTGAAAATCTACTATACATGGTTAGTGTAAAACTAAGATTTGAAGTAGAGGAATTTTATTACCATTTCTTGGAAAAATATGATTATTTTAGTTTTTACAAAATAAAAGGGTATACGTAATGGGGGAATCGATGAAAACCAAATTTAATTTTTTTTCATATTCCATACAAGATGTAGAGATTTGAATTTTACTTTTTCAATGGAAAAGTTTTAAACTATAGGAATCATATTTTAAAACATATATAGTTAAAATTTGTTGTGATCAATATCTATTTCTCATAAAAAATATTCTGAATTTTATTTGCTATTTTTATTCGTTCCCAGAAACTTTAAATATGATTATGGAAATAAATAAATTTGAGTTTTTTATATATTTACAAATTATAACCTATCACTTTTACAAATTTTTAACTTTGAATATATATACATATATATAATATATATATAAATATATTTAATATAATATATATCTAATATATATATATATATATATAAAATAAAAACTAAATAAATGAAAAGAATAATAGTAATAGTTATAATAATAATAATAATAATAATAATAATAATATATTACAAAAAGAATATTGCGGTATGGAAAGTAGTGGTTTTAATTAAAAAAAAAATAAAAATAATCTTTTTAAACCCTCCTCCTAAATAAGATCCAATGAATTTTTTTGGTTATCAATAGGGAACACCTATTTAAAATAAAATATGGTGTGGCCTATAACCACACCACCGCACCCTCCCAAACCCTAACCTCCCACAATTAGACTCGCTATAAATTCCCATGAATAATAAAGACCCCAACACTAACTGGAATGCAATTTCAAAAAACACCTCTGCCATGCCAAAAAACTCCTCTCCTGATTTCGCCGCCATCCATCGCCTTTATCTATACAGAATCCATGTGCAATCTACAATATTAACATCGAATTGGTGTGGCCTATGGCCAACCACCAAACCCTTCCCCTGACCCTAACCTCCCACACCACTCCACATTAATGCATCCTCACGCAAACCCCTACACCCACTCCACCATGTAATCCCTTACCCACACCTCTATGTAAAACTCCCCTGATATGTATAATGTTGAAAAAGAGGAAGAGTCCATCCTCTTAATTTGGACCATTGCACATCCTCCTAATTTAAACATCGAGCTCATCAAGTTTTCTATCATGGATTTTAAACATTAGTTTTGAGAATATATATAATACCTCTATATATTCCTTCTATATATGTTAAATAAATATAATGTGTATAATCCAATCAGAGATTTATTTTGTAAAGCAAACTAGAGATATTTGGGAAAATACTTAAAAAATCTTGGTAGCTAAATAATAATAATAAAAATTAAAAATAAAATGAATGATTTCTTTCTAAGAAATTTCTATAACAAAAGCAACAAAATTAAAAATTTGGATCTCCCAAACCCTAAATGCAAATAACATAATAAAACCTAAATGAGAAAAATATTAAAATAGAACATATGGATGGATAAGGTGTTTTTTTTTAAAAATAACATGAAACCTAGGGAAAAGATTAGTTTGATCCTACGGTCCACATTTAATCCTACAAACTTTTAAGTCTGGGATTTTTTTGGGATTAGAAATTAAAATTAAATGAAAGGTGTGTGTGGCAAATTAAATATTAAAGGGGAAACTAATTAAATTAAAACAAGTGTTACAATTCTATTAGGACCCTATCAAACATTTAGTAGAAATAAATAATTAAGGTTGGAATTGGAAAAGTTAATTTAATTGGTTAAATCAAATTATTATAGAATAATTAATAACGTGAGTTAACGGATAGTAAATTGGTAGAATATTTTTTAGGTAGGATTAAAAAAATTACCCAAAATTTTAACTACCTTTTGGTGTGGTTTTCATTAGGATTGGGGCATTACATTTGGTATCAGAGTGATGGTTCACACACATGGACACTCTGGGTAGAATATTTAATTAGTTATTAATGCTTTAATAACATTAACAAAAACTAATATAATTAAAGTTTTCGCTAAATCTTCCATGGGTCATAATTTGATAACATATCTCGATTAACCAATGGGAATAATATTGTCATGCTAACACAATAGGTGGTACAAAATTTTGATCACTTAATTTGTTTAAAACAATTGGTAAAAGTTAAGAATAAATTCGTTTCAAAAAATAAGTGCACAAAATGGCTCCTTGGCTCCCATAGTGGTGATCGATTTGGATGATCATGTTCTCTAGTGACATGGGAAGTCACAACAACATTTAAACCCAACTTATAAGATCATTTGATCATGTAGTTAAAATCATTTTGAGCTCAGTTGATCACATTGTTGTTTGGGACAACAACTTAAATTTAAGAAATTTGTTTGATTTGGACTGTAGTTTAGGGAGCTTTAGTAGGAAATTAAAATCTATGACTTCTAACATTTAGTATTTCTACATGTCCATTGGTTGCATAATTATATTCGAGAAAAAGGAATGGGAGTTAGTTTTCAAGCGTGTTTAGGAGGCCTCTAGTCATGTTTTGGCACAAAACACAAACTTGTCAATAACATTAATTAGCTCTAGAAATTAGGTCATAACTAGAGTTTTGGTTATTAGTTTTTCATTTTGTAAGTTTATGTCGATTCTCTATATATAGGAGAATAGATGCGAGTTGATAGAACTCATTTTTGAGTTGGGATCATTGTTTTCAAGACCCATTTTGTAGCCAATTTCACTAAAAAATCTGCTGAAATGCAATAACAAAACTTTAATAGTTGGCTCGAGAAGGTGCTTCCAGTTTGAGATTTATTCACTAGTTTTGAGATTTGTATGTCTTGGTTGACTCTCTATATAATAGAAAATTGACTGGAAGCATTTTTTTACCATTTGGGTATTGGGTACTTGTTTGGTAGGCCCTTTTGATAGCCATTTTTGCTAGATCGTAGAACAAGAGAACTAGGTCTTAATAAACTGTTAGACTTCTTAGGGCACCTTTGGAGGGTGCAAGATTTTATAATATGATTATCTTGTTTGTCTTACGTGGTTGAATATTACAACCTTGAAAATTTTGTGCCTGAGACATTTTTGAATGCTAATGACCTTGGTTTAGGTTGGTCATTTTGGACATCAAAAAGGTCTAGTTGTTGGTTTTGGAAATAAGTAGTAGGTCAATATAAGAATGTAGAATTTTTTCCTTGGTCTAAGGAATAGGTTTAAGGTGTTTGGTTATTTGTTTCTTTTCTAGTGATCCATTGTTTCTTGGGAATCTCAACCACAATGTTAGGGGCACCACTTTTAAACCTAACAAAACCTTTTGGTATGGGTGTAAAATAAATAATTGTATCTTGTATAGAACCACCCAATATGATAAAATGGTCTTCCACATCTAAAATTTCATTATTATGAATTAGAATAATTTTCTCCTCGTGTATATGCTACTAATCTAAATTTTATAACTCTCTTTATAAGAAAATTTTCCAAGAAACCTTATAACCTTGCTTATCCTTTCAAAAGTGTAATTTTAAATTAAGTATAATTGGATGAAAATGTTTTCTAACGTAAACTCCTCTAACTTTGTCTCTAAACAATAAATGATAAGGGGAAAGGAAAAGTTAGTGTCTCTTATTAATACAATGGTGTTTGCTGAAGTGATATTTCATAGCTAGTTTATCCTCTTCACGTAAATAAGAATACATTGTGCTATTATAAAACATGAATCTAGTTTTCACAACTTCAAATTCTCATCAAAGCTCTCGGTATAACATTTAGAGTTAGCTTCGAAATGATCTAGTTATTTTAATCCTTCTTGAGCTCGATAAACCTATTTTCATACTATAACCACTTACTAAGTTTTTTTTGCAATGTAACTTGGTTAAAACCTTTTACCTTAGTAAGTACACATGTGTGATTATAAACCTCCTCAAATTGATTAAAATGTTCTAAGTTAATCATGTTTATAACACTAATACTTATGTAGAAATCATGGAATCACCCTCTTTCTAACCTTAACTCGTGGACTTAGAAGAACAATGATTATGAAAATATATATATGATACATATAATAACAACAATTTTTCTCTCTCTCTCTCTCTCTCTCTCGGCTCTAAAAAAATAAATAAAATAAATCTATCACAAAATTGATTTTCTCTTGGTTGGGCATTATGGTGTACCAATGTTAGTGTTGACTATGGAATTTCAAGCAAATAATATGGTGTAATAATGGTGAATGAAAATGCAAACACACACACACACACACACACACACACACACACACACACACACACACACACCACACACACACAAACATATATATATATATATATATATAACTACATATAGAAAAATTGTACATATACCTTATAAACAACAATAGAAACATGTAATTATATGTAATTTGGAAAAAATCTTGTCAAATATGTAATTAAACAACCTTGGTTGGACAAAATGTTATCATTGTTACCCCTTAAAAAGCTAAAATTGAGGTGATCATAAACTATTGCTTCAAATGGAATAAGTAATGTTTATTAATCTTAGTTATGTGATATTCATATAATATGGATTACACGCTAAATGGTTGGTCTTATGTAAGTAACTTAGGCATTGTGTTGTCTTTCCTAAGTTCTAGGTGAGAAAGTAATATGAATAATAGAATGATTGATGATCTCACAAATTAGATATGCCTTTGGCTATTTGACTCTTAGGAGACTCTTTCATAAGATTTCTTTCACATTAGAAAACTCTTAGTAACTTATTATAAGATAAATGATGTAAACCCTTATTGTAAGGACTAAGAATAATGATTAACTAATCTTTCCACCTACCTTGGGTGAAGGCATGTCCTTTGTAATCAGTATAAACACTAGTTAAGAAATGTAAATTGGAATTTTTTAGGGGTACTCTTTAAAACATGGTCCCATTTGTTGTTACCACTCAAAGGGTGGAAAAATTTAAAGTTCTTTGTGTAAAATGGATTCACCCTCTAGTTAATAAGTGTATATATATATATATCTCTAGCAACCCAATGGGCCAATTATGACCAAATAATTGTTAAGTAAAAGTTAACATAAGTTCCATATCTTGAGAAGCATTAGACTATACCTTTCCTTAAAGGAAAATGTGTGTTGATCTCTTGTACTTTTGAGGAAGGTATGCATAGACAAGTTGTATTCCGTCCAAATTATAATTGCCTAGTATTTTGATAGGTTCGGGAAACATTCACTTTAAATGGATTTTTTTTCCTAACTCATTCATGTTTTCTCTTGATTATAGTATTTAAGAAATGATAAAATTTAAGTAAAACTTTTTTCATGTCTTATTGAATTGAAAATTCATTGTTTGTTGTTTCATTAATTTATGGCTTGTTTGGGGTGTAGGAAGTTCGAAATTTCTTTTTCATGGTGAAAACATTTTCAAAACTTTTAAACAATAATCCATTAAACTATCTCTTATGAGTTTTCTAAACCAAATTTTGAACCAAAAATGAGATGTTCTAGAAAAGGGTACATGTTATGGAACCTTGAAACCAAACTAGACAACCAACCCTAACTCAATGACTAGATATATATATTTTTTCAACCACAATGTATTGGTACTATCATTATGTGAACATAAAAATAATGGTCAAATTAAGTCAACACCTTTAATTATGCTTGGTATTATGTGAATCTTCTGTCCTTGACCTTAATGAATAATGTAGATGCTAGAATCATTATTGGAGAGACTCGTGAACCATTTCTTTCAAAATTTAAAGTAATGATGAGCTAGGAGATGAAACCACACAGAACTTGGAAATTGTTTTTCTCTCTTATTGTGTGGTATTTGTGACACCTTAGATAGTTTCCTTGAGTGGGCTTGTACGCAACTAGTATGAAAAACTTGATTAAACCTTTTAGAAAAACATTTATGTTCTCTTGGACCACCCATCATTATTTTCCTTTAAATATAGACCTTATGTTGTACATCCTCTTATTTGGACCCTTATAGGAAGGTTAGATGTTGAGAAAATGAATTTGGTTTGGAAGCTACAATTTTCCTTGATTAATATTCTCCTAATTGAAAAATACACTTGACCTTGAACCATGTTATATTTGATGAGACATGTTTGTTAAGAAAAATTAAAATAATATAGTTCCTTTAAAGTGACCTTAATGTTGGACATACACTATGTGTGACCATTTAGAGGTTTTAGACAATGATGTTGATAACAATTTCCTTGGAAGATATAACTTCCTTTAATTAAATTAATCTAAGTAAGAGAAACACTTAGTACTTGACCAAGTTTGAATTGGTGGGACATGCTTTTTTTGTGACCAACAACCGCATGATATGACATGATACCTCATGAGGTCATATCCCTATCTCTTCCAAGTGACTTCTAGGAGGAAGTCTAATTTTAGGAGAGGGGGATGTAGTGCCCACATTTTCTAGCCTCATTATTATCTATAGACTTCTTAACCCATAGTTATGATTTGATAGGGATTTTGACATATTTTGGACATTATGTTATGTTATTTGATCTTCATGGACATGTATGGTGATTTGGGCGCATAGCACCAATTTAGCTTGATTTGTATGTTGGCACATTTTATTAGATGTTGGGGATACTAACTTATTGCTATGATATTTGGGCTTAATTGATATATGATGGATACATAGTTTATTCACATGTCTTGATGCTATAGAATATTGATTATTGATGAGGACACATGATGGCATGGTTATATGACATTTATATGTATTACGAATGGCTAACATATGATGAATTGTGTGAGATTGTGCATGTTTCGCATTTATGATTCCATGTGATGTTGTGATATCATAAATTTGCATTTTAGACTTGATTGTTTATTGAGTAGTTGGTTTACACTTGTATTGGATAGATGTGTTTAATGTGTGCATTGAGTGTGTAGGTGACAGGACACAGGAGAATGTGGGTTTCAGGGCAGCTACACAAATTGTGCACAAGTGGCCCATGAGGCTAAGTCCTAACCATGTTAGCTATATGAGGCCTTAGTATTAGTTTTTATTTTTTGGGGACCATGAGTGACCCTCATTTATAATGTAGTATGTCATGTAAAATTAATTTGTTTAGGTTGTTTATTTTGTTAAGTAAATTAGGTTTGGGGACTTAATGGTCCCACTTGCATTAAGATTTGTATTTGGGTAAGTGTGGATTAATTAGAGAGGATTAGGGTCACATGTGAACCCTTGAGTGGGCCCCACATCCTCTACACTTGTGCCCAAATGTGCCAAACCTGAAATTGGGTTATTTATGGCATTTTAAGTGACCCCTTTTAGTTTTGGGAGTTCACTTAGCATGAAAATAATCCCTTGGACCCTACCTATTAGGTAGGGGGATTAATTTCAAGGCATAGAGGAGTTTCTCTTCCATTTGCCTCTCTTTTGTCACCATCCATGTAAGATGGATTGGTATGTGTGTTTTGTAAAAAGTTGCACAAACTTGTTTTATTTTCATTTTGGGAAATTTGGGAGAAGAGTGTTTAAAGTGAATTTATATTTCTTATTTTTATTTTGGGAATATTTGACTTGGAGGGAAGAGAGGGGTGACACATGTCACCCCCTCTTTGGTGAGGAAATTTTTCTTCCTTTTTCAAATACTCCCTCATGTGGGGGAGAAAGAAAATTTTTTTAAGCTTTGGCTTGGTGCTTGGAGAATTTTTTGGAGCTAGAGTTTTCTTGGATAAGGAAGTGGAAAAAGCTTAGAGTGTTGGAGAGATTTTGAAGGTAGGATTTTGATCTCATTATGTATATTTTTCATGATAGATCTTAGAGTTTCTTATGGTTGATATTATGTTTTGTTGCTTGTGTTGTATATTTATCATGAGTATGGTTTTGTATTATTTTCTCCATCCATCATATGGCTTGATGGATTTTGGAGCTTTTATTGGGGAAGAGGGAGGGATTTTCCTCTTAAACCTCATGGCTTTATGAGAAAGCCATGTTGGTCTTTTATTCCCTTCATATGGTTTCAATGGTTTGAACCCTCCTCATACATCTTGGAGAGGAAACCTAATGGGTTTGAAAATCCTCCCAAGGAAGATTTTAGGTGAATGGGTGGAGAAATAAGGAGGGATTGTTGTCTTGGAGGGATAAGGAGGTTTTGTGAAGAATCTTGTAAGTTTGCATCCTATGGTTGGACCACACTCTTTGGAATTTTGGATGTCTCGTATAATCTTCCCTGTTGTCGAGGATGAATATAGTTTTCTCCTCCTTTCTTTTGTTTGGTAAATGTTGTGTTTTATTTAGTGTATGGATTGTCTTGTATGTGATATGGTTGTTTTTTATGTCTCCCTAAATCTTGTGCACATTTGTGGAAGCTAGATCTCTCTCCCATGGGCTTGGGGGAGGATAGCATGTCTTCCAACCTTTGGAAAGGCATGTAATGATTCCTATAGGTTGGGTGGTAAAACAAGCCTTTCTCTATGTGTTGGTTTTTGGAAAAGCATTCAAGTTGGAGCTCATGTTGGAAAAGCATTCAAGTTGGAAGATGCTTGGAGTTTTTTGACATCATGGTTCTCATTGTTTTCTTCATCTTTCTTCTAAACAATACTCTCATTGTAATCTCATGGATATGGCTATTGGGAAGTTACTTTTTCTTGTAGAATTCCCATTTTGTGATTTGGGATTACTTTGTAAACAAATTTTCCATTAGTTTGTGCATCCTCTTCAATCTTGTAAGGAAATTTTTTAATGCCTCTAAAAGCTCCCACTTGAGACCCAAGAACAACCTAGGTTTAGTTAGAAAATTATGGAATAATTTTTAATTTATTTTTTAAAGTGTTCACAAAAGAAATTCTAGAGTCCATTACAATAATTATCAAATCACCTGACAAACACTAATAGGGTGAAAGTTATCCCGAGCACGGTTATATTATATTCTTGTGGGGCGCAAAAAGAAATTTCTCCCGGCGTGGAAGGAGGGCGTGGGAAGGAACTTTTCCTCCCGGGCACAAAAGAGGGTGGGAAGGAACTTTTCCTCCGTGGTGTGGAAGAGGGATACGGGAAGGAGGGGTAGGGAGAAATTTTCCAGATTTCCCTTTTTCGAACTTAGATTATTTTTGAAGCCAAATGAAGTGAAAACTTCATGAGGCCATAACTTTTGATAGGGAACTCGGTTTTTGGAAAATGAGGACTTTATGGAAAGCTCTCGATGTCCTCTTTGCACAAAAACCTTAAAATTTTAATTTGGATAAATTTTTAAGGGTCGATTTTGAGAAAATGTTTTTTTGTCACTAAACAGGTGAACTGGTATTTTTAACTTATAAAATTTGTTCTAATCCAAAAAAATTCTTTCTCAAAGCATGGAAAATAGACATGGAGGATTGTACTTGGGTAAATTTAGGATGGATTGCAAGGGTTAATTTGTTTGATTGAAGATCAATTTGAAATTTCACAATTTTATGGCAAAACAACTGTAAAAGGTTTGAGCCCGATTTGTAAAGTTTTATAAAAATTCCTTAAGAGTTACAGTCTATTTGGGATAATTTTATCCATACTATGTCCAATTTAATATAACATTCCTTTTTCCAAGTCATAGGTCGTTCTCTACATTTTTGATAAAAATTGTAGAGTTTACAGTGAAACAAAATAGAATCTATACTTGAACACAAACAGATCTATTTCTATTTACCAAACTTTAATATATGCATTCATTTCCAACTCAAATCTTAAATGTTAAGTTTTTTTCAAATCAAGTTGTGTAAAAATCTAGAATGCATTTCTAACTTTCAAATCATAAAATTCCGAGAGAAGAGTAATATATTCTCTTCATACGTATTACCTTTTTCAATTTTTCAAACAAAAATTTCATATTGTATTTCAAACATAGATGAAAACAATATCATTTTTGGTAAATAAAACAATTCTATTGACTTGGATGATTCTTTTACAACTTTCTTTCCCATTTCATTTCAAAGACATAATACAAGTCTTTCTTTTCCTTCCACAAAATAAAATTATAGAGTATGTCCTTCCACATTCAAATGGGATTTCATTTCCAAAACATAGTAAATCTTCAGCACAAAACATATTACATTGTCATCCACTTGAAGTGGGAAATGGTTTTACAAATAGAAATCTCACAAGGGACTATCAAAACTATCTTCTTTCTCAGCTCCAAAACAACAGTATGAATTTCCATCATTCTCCCATTTGATCACAAAAGAATAGGGGAAAGGAAATGCTCTCCACCCAACCAAGACATCCAATGAAAAGGAGAATCCATCCTTCTTCATTGGCCCCGAGTCCCACAACATTGCAATAAGAAATGCGATGAAGTCATGGAAAAACAAAGCTTCCACAACACAAAGGAGATATTTCACATGCAATTTTCATATTTAAAACATAGTCCAAAACAAAACAGTAGTTTTAGTAACCAAAAGATAAAAACACAAACAATACTCAAGCTTCATCAAGCAAGCCAAAGGAATAAGAAACTATGGGGATGTTTCTTCCGCCTCCCAAAAGGGGAAATGGGTATCACCACCTAAGGGAATATATCATTTCAAGTATCATACCTTATTCCTCCCCCAAGAACAAACAACCAAAATATATTTCATTTTACGTGATGTGGAAAAGAATGACAAGCAAGCATTGGGAATCTAGGAATATGTGGGATGTAGTCAAACTAGTTAGGCAATCTGATGTCTTCGACACGCACTAATGGAATTTGTGAATCTAAGGCAAAGAAGGCCCTCCTAACCTGAACTGGTGTGATAGATCGATCGGCAAGGATGACTGCTCGAAGGCTCCAATCAATATCGAGCTCTGGCGTTATTCGATCTATGGGTTGTGGTATACGTGGAAAATGGCCTGGGATAGTTTCGTGTATGTCTCCAGACAGGGTCATAGAGTGGATGATGGCTATAGTTGTTTTTATGGGCGGTTCTCTGGCCTAGTCCAGAATTCTTTAGCTTCATAGCTGCTATATCTAACAAGGATAATTGTGTGATGATGATAGGTGGAAGTGGAGTAGATCTGAATACTAGTGTGCGTAGGCCAGCGTCTATGTCCGATTTCACTTATGGATTCGTTGGGTTGTGGGATTTGTGGGTCACAACCGTAGACTCGTAGTTGTTGTGGACCTGCTTTGGTCATGTATGAATTCAGTCCCTGATCCCTAGTATCCAATAATCATATGCTTTCTACCTTCTATATTCAAAATTAACAACTGTGTGTGATCTTCTCGAGTACCTCATAAGTGTTTTTGCAACTGAATTCTTAGGCTAGTATCTATGTCTGTGAGGGTATCTCCTGCGTCTGGTTGTGGGACCAAAGGATCACAACCGAACAATTGCTCTCTTTCAAACCCTCTCTACAGTCATGTGGATATTTTTCTAGGGTAATCTGTAGTTTGGCTGATTTGACCAAAACGTGTACGCTTGGTCGTCTTCTATGTTTAATCCCCTCAACTGAGAGTTGATCTGTTGTAAGTCTATTGTTGTTTGGAAGACTTGGATTCTAAGATTTTGGTCTATGTCAACTATTGCTAGTGATGAGATTGGGTTGAGGCACGATTGGCTCGAATACGTATTCTCTGGGCTCCCTAGGTCCCGTGATTGTCATACAAAAGCAACAATGTAAATCTAACTGTAACAAAGTGAAATTTAACTACGTGAAGTATATCTATAGCATATATGATTTCTTTTTGTATTTTTTGATGAATTATATGAATTTTAAGAAAGCAACTATTTAAAATATCTAGAATTGATAGCTAAAATAACAATTTAAAAACAAACAAAATAACCGAGTGTAGCTATTTGTCTGTGTAATTTGTAGATCTATTCTAAACAATGAAATAACTTATCTAATCTATTTGCAAGACTCTCGATCCTACCTCAGAAGTGAGGAATGAATCATAGTCTCGTAAACTATCAATCCCCACACTTCCCGGCAATATCGAAAGTAAATTGATGAAATAAAGTAATTAACTACTCTATTTGATATGCTTCTAACTAGAACTTTGAAATTTAGAACCTGGATTCTGCAGAACAGTGGCAAATCCGACGGTGTGTGTAACTTTGTCCCCTCAGTGTGATCTCTTCGTTCTTTCGTGTTCACGTGGATCCAAAAAGTGTGTAATGCTTGCATCAACAGAAGTAGATATTGGAACAAGGGACAACTTTAGAATATAGACTGAATACAACGCGAGTAGGAGAGGGATAGCGCAAGAGTACAGAGCTTGGCTTATGCAATTCCTAGCGGGATCTATTATGAGTCATGCAACATAAAACATCTAGAACCTGAAACTATCCTGTTTGAGGAGCAAAACCTGCAACTTTAATGGCTTCCTAGTGATAAACAGACTATCTTACTCCAATGGTTTGGATGAAACATCAACAACACCTGCACAAGATGGATATGTGGCTTCCTAACAGCAAAACAATGCTAACTAAGCATGCAATGAAAGAAACTAAGAATTCTAAGCAAAATGAAAACTAAATCTATTGCAAAGAGAAGTTCAGAGGCAAATTTGAGGGGCCATTTGCTTGAGCACAAGCCATCTATTTATAGCAATTCATTCACCCAAAGATCAAAACCAAACTGAACTCTAAAACTATAAACAATGGCAAAACACTATTCCAGGGGACCAAAAACATAAATGCAAGCCCAGGCGGTGAAAAAATGGTGAATCATTGATTTTTACGTGAGTTACGTCAAAAGAACATTCTGGAAAATGCGTGCAGGACCACCGCCCGAAAGTAGGGCGGCGGTTACAGACCGCCGCCCCGATCAGTATGGCGGTCACGAGACCGCCGCCGCCTGTGCAGGTGGTGGTTTCGTAACTAAAGAGAAAAGGGGCAAGAAAAGAGGGAAAAGAGAAAAACAAAGGACGCAGGGGCTAAGTGGGGCATGCGGGATGTTAACACACACTTGGAGAGATTTTCCGGATCCCGAACACCTTGCGAGGAGACCTGTATCATCATTGGGGCACGTGTCACGTTGTTTCGGCAGTACAATACCTTACAATTTTGGGTACGTACATATTGCCCCTCGGAGAAGCGTTTTAGCCATGAAGAGGCGTAAAACGGTGGGTCCGAGTATGGCGGTCCCGAAATGGGAAGTTAGAAGTTATACCTGATACATGTCCGTGTGTCGAAATGACGCCATCCAAAATTCCACCACCTGCAAAATGAAAAGAGGAATCAAGTGCAGATAGACACAATAGTTTGGAAAATAAATGCTAAAATAATAGGAAATGAGAACGTACCATTTGTGTGGGATAAGAATTTACCTCCGTCGGCGCTCCAAACCTGTGAAAAAGGCATTTAAATGAATCAGTCGCTATATATATGAAAGTGGGCCCATTTTCCTATTCATTTGCGCGAATCGATTTGATTGATTCTGAGCTCTGGGACCCACGGTGACGGTTTCTTGCGTGAGTAGAGTCAAAACGTCCGTGTCGAGATAGCGATCATGCCTCCGCGTGTGGAACATCGACCTGCGAGATCACAGGTTAGTTTTCTTCAATTTATCCTTTTTACCCCCTTTATTTTGAAATGCTAAAATCTTTGTCGTGGGGGTAATTTTTGAAAATGTTAGTGTTAAAAGGTCTATCTAGGGGGGGCGCCTACTGGGTAGGCTTTGTTTTTAGGTAAAATGGTCTTTTTTTGCATTTTTAGGCTTTTTAGGCTTAAAAACCCGCGTGGGTTTTCGGGCCACGACCGCCGCCCTGCCCAAGGCGGCGGTTACACGACCACCGCCTATTTGGTGGCGGTGGTTATGACCACCGCCCCCTTAAGGCGGCGGTTATGAAACCGCCTCCCGCTCAGTGGCGGTTTTGAATAGTAATGTAAAAAGAACATCCTTTTGAAATTGTTTTTGCTTTTCTAGCATTTCTACGTGTTTTCATGATTTTTCCAGTATTACTCTGGATGCTAACTTGCTCTGTTTTGTGTGTTTTTGGGTGTATGCAGGCGAGAGAGGAGTATATCCGGTGGAGTAGAGAGAGGGAGTGTGACTGGCTCCCAGGAGTATTGGATGCCCTCTCACAGGATGAGGAGGATACCCTTCAGCAGGGGCTGGTATATTGCGCATATCGCGCGTGCCCCACGTTGCTCCTTCCAGTCACATTCTTTGTGACTTATTCTCATATTGGGATGCTGATCGGAACACCTTCCGATTACCAGGGGTCCGCGGTGAGTGGACCATCACTTTAGAGGATGTTTACCATATCCTGGGGGTCCCGATCATCGGGAGACGACTCACCCTAGAGACAAGCAGTTCACGGGCCAGACAGCACAGGCTACATATATGGGAGATGCAAAGTCATCTCCATGGGGTCAAAGAAGGGGGTTAGAGTTCGATCCATTCCTACTTTGCCCATCCCCTTACTTCGCCAGGCTATCATGGGGATCCTTTCCTCGAGACTGATCGGGGACAAGGGAGGAGACACTTTGTTATATTGTTGGTCCCCCATCATCACAGATAGAGGGACATGGCCGGATATATGCCTGGGGAGCAGACATTCTTGGGACTACCTACCATGATTTATATAGGGTAGTCCATTTATAGGGGCAGTCCTTGAGCCACCCGACCTTAGTCATGAGTTGGGTCTACGAGAACTTCATCCCCTATGGCAGGGGTGTAGAGGTGCAGATCCCGGAGCTGTGAGGGCAGCCAGATGGACAGACATGTCGGTGCTTAGAGCACCTCATCAGCCCGTTGCTTCTTCTCCGACTACTGCCGACATGGAGGCCACACCATATCAGACTATGGCAGGTATATGGGGCGAGGAGGCTCTTACTTTGATCTCCTGCTCCACCACAGGGCAAGCTTATTGATAGAGTGGGGCGAGTGGAGATACACCCCTTTGGCCGAGTTCTCAGCCAGCTTGGCCTACCCTACATGGGTATGCTTCCCCGTAGCAGCGAAAGATATAGATCACCCGAGAGGCTGAGGGGGCCTAGAGGCCGGGTTGGATAGTGGTTACTCCTGGCATTCCTATTGCAGCCAGGAGGATAGTACGTGCCAGAGGGAGAGCCGGTGCGCCTCAGGCACCCTTGCTTCAGATTGCCGCGGTCCTGCCCATAGCAGTGATGACCCTATTGAGATAGACTCGAGTCTGAGGAGTTTACAGGGGGAGAGACAGAGGAGGAGACCGAGGAGGATAGCGATCCTGAGTGGCATGACACTCAGGATATCATGCAGGCAGAGAGGGCCGAGCAGAGTGCAGAGAGAGTTACTCTGGTTTCAGAGGAGCCACTCTCCCAGGGCCATGGTGGGGAGGATGAGTCCGTCAGTGGGTGCTATGTTGCCCAGCCACCTGGAGGAGTACCCACTCAAGCCAGCCGCATCTGTGGGGGTGCTGATCCTGTAGATCCATCCTGGAGGCCTGGTGATCCGAGTAAGTTACCCTCTCCCCTTCTAATGTTTGTTTAATTTAAGATCATTTTAGTTGCTATCTCTCCTTTTGTTTTATCTTGTATTTCTAATCTCTTGTTTTGTTTCTAATTTTTTTTTCTCCTTTGTTTTGCAGAGACCGCCGATGAGTGGCGAGACTTGATTCGCAGGGTATGCACCGATACCCTGATGATCCCCATGGAGAGGACCCACGCAGAGCTGTCCGTGGATGCTGGGGAGCCCTCAAGCTGGTAGACACATTGACATCTTTCCCCAGCCCCGGCATGTGGCCAGATGGTATCGACTCTCTCCGCACAGAGTTAGTGGGGGTATAGGACGGCCGAGCGCTGATGAGGAGCCATTCTCGTGGTGAGACTCGCGCTGCTGCCCTCGGGATCCTGAGCCCTCCGTGCACTCAGAGCGCCGGCGTAGCCGGAGTCCTAGGCATGGGCGTGCACCTTCAGAGGGGTCTCGTAGGGATTGAGAAGCCACTTGGCTCTCCTAGATTTTGTATGATACATTCTTTTGTATATCCCGGGCTCTTTGAGCGTTTTGACCATGCTTAGTGCATGATGGCATTGTATAGAAAATTTTGATCATTTATATATATATTATTCTTTTGGATCAAACCTTTGGCATTTATGGCTTACTTTCCATTTCCAGTTTCCTTATGTAGATTACGATGTATGCTTATATGCTCTTTTAGAATGTATGCAATGGAGAACAATTGATGCAAGTGTTTTATCTTCTGTTTGTATTTCATGATGCTGATATATGATAATGTAGAGATAATGTGATTTTGAATCTTAGTTTCTGTAAGCAATTTTGGATACTTCACATTTTTTTGGCAAAGTGATGAATATAAACTGGTATGATGAATAGATAAACCTGCCCCTACTCCCAACTCCACGCAACTAGTAAGATGCGAGGGCTCATCACCGAGAGTTGGGAAGGGCGCAAGTTATGAAATGTGCTGAAATGATAGTGATGAAAGATAGACAAAGCTTTGATGGAACCAAATTGGGAAGCTACAAGCCTACCCTACCCGAGTGACTTCATAGTTTTTGGGATGCAACTTGCTTTGCGGTTTATCTAGACTTAGATCCGTAGATGGCCACATAGTAGACAAAATCTGGGTTTTTAGGATTTTAACTTTCTTGGAATTTTGAACATCTGATTCATTTATTTTTGACTCAAGGCTTCGAGATTTGAATTGTTTGCTTATGACTTTTAACATTTGTTTGTCAAGAGGACCCCTACACTTTGCCCCATGCTACTAGTAAGAAGTGTGGGTTTATCACCATGGGCAAGGCATAGGTGAGTAAGGGCATTTCCATCCTTTCCCAACCCTACGTCACTAGTAAGAGACGCAAGCTTATCACCGAAGGTTGGTGAGGCAAGAAAATGTGTAAATTTAAAATTTTTGTTTGATTTACATGTTTGACCTGTTTATCTGAGCAAAATGTCAGCATGCTCTTATTTCCAAAAAGATATACATACGGGATAGATGTGACACGATGAAGCTTCTAGAACAGACCATAGGCAAGACACCCATCCTAAGAAGAAACCAAAAGTGAGAATAAACCCGCAGATCTTGGTATGGTTACCATTAAGACTTTGTCATATCTAAATTTATTTGATGACATGATTCCAAAATAACTTGACGATATCATGGAGATGGAGAAGTATGATTAGAGTGTTTATGCCAATACCATCAGAAGTTTGTAATGAATTGCTTTAAGAATAAATTCCTTGATCACAAAATTCGTACGAAACATGTGGACAAAATGAACCTAACTATATGAAGATGCAATGTAAATGTAGCTATATATTATGCTGGTTGCTTACGCGTAGAATCGTTTAAGGTGCAGGGAATTGACTGTTTCACCAAATTCCTCACCTTCTAGCATACATAAGAGGTACGCACCATTTCCGTAGTCCTTCGTGACTCGGTATGGGCCCAACCATTTGGGCCGGAACTTTCTTCCCTCGCCGGTCTTTTTGTCGATCCGACTGTCCAGCCTTAGAACTAGATCACCTTCATATATGTCATGTTCATAGACCTTCTTATTATATTGCCGGCACATCCGATCAGCATAGGCTCTGTGCCATTGTTCAACATCTAACCTAGCTTCATCTAGGCTTTCTAATTGGGAGAGACGTGCTTCTCTGTAAGCATCTTCATCCATAATCCCTTGTAATGAAATACGGAGACTGGGTATTTCAACCTCAAGTGGGAGAACCGCCTCGCCCCCGAATACTAGCGAGAAAGGAGTCGCTCCCTGTTGGTGTTCTTATTGAGGTTGGTGGGCCCATAAGGCGGATATAACTTTAAGTGCCAATCTCGTTTGTTTTTTTTTCACCATTTTAAGGAGAATGGCTTTTAGTGTTTTGTTTTTTGCTTCAGCCTGTCCATTGGCTTGAGGGTAATACAAGGAAGCCGTATGATGGCCTATTTTGAATTTTTGCACAATTCATGAACTTCGTCATTCTTAAAAGAAGTCCCATTATCCGAGATAATGATTTGTGGGACACCGTATCTGCAAATGATTTGGTTCAAAATGAACTTGGCGATTACAGAACCTGGTACAGTAGTAAGAGGCATGGCCTCTACCCACTTGGTAAAATATTCTGTGGCCGTGATTATGAAATTATGGCCATCTGTAGACGAAGGAGAGAACTTCCCTATTAAATCGAGGCCCCACGTAGAAAAGGGCCATGGAGTAGAATTGGTCAGTAGAGCTTCAGGCCAGCATGTGAATCTCATGGGAGAATTCTGGCACTTATGACACTTCGCGTACAAACTCTCTACTGCGTCGTGTTCTAGAGTGGGCCAGAAATAGCCCATTCGATGTATTTTGTGAGTGGTGGCATGGCCACCAAAGTGGCCTCCACACATTCCACTGTGAGATTCGTGGAGAATCTTCTTGGATTCTTCTGTGTCGACACATCTTAGGAGCATTCCATCGAACGCTTTTCGATAGAGCACTTGCTCTATAACGACGTATTTGGCTACAATAATGCGTAACCACCTTCTTTGTTGTGGTGTAGCCCCTTCTGGGTACGTATGGTCCATGATATAATTAATGATATCAGTGTACCAAGGACACTCAGAGATAGGAGGTCTGGTTTCAATATAGTATATACATTCATCCGGAAAGTCTAGGTCTACTAGATCGCCTCCATCTAATGGGTTATCAGCTAACCAATCTATGATGATTTGTCCTTTAACGGATTTCTGATTTACAAATGTTAATTCAAATTCTCCCATTAAGGTTATAAAATGTCCCGCCTTTTTAGACAAGGACCCTTGTGTGAGGAAAGTTCGTAAATGGTCCGTTTTTACCATGACCCTTGTTTCTTGATTTAGCATATAATGCCTTAAGCGTTTGGTAGCAAAGACTATGGCAAGGCATTCTCGTTCTGCCTATGTATAACGTGTTTCGTAGTCGAGTAATGTTCGACTAATGAAATAAATCACACGTGCTCTCTCTTGTCATCATCCTCTTGGGCCAACATACAGGCCAACGAGACATCGGTAGCTCGTGAATATAAAATTAACGGGCGGTCTAGCTTAGGTGGCATTAGCGTAGGTGGCGATAACAGGAAACACTTAACTGCATCAAAAGCTTCATTGCAGTCTTTGGTCCAATCAATACTATAATCTTTCTTGAGCAGATTGTTGATTGGATGGATGGCAAAGCTTAAGTCCGGGATGAATCTCCGAATTGCACCAAGCTTTTCGAGAAATGACCTGATTCTAGATTCATTCGAAGGTGGGACCATTTCGAGGACAACCCGAATTTTGGTTGGATCAACATCTATCCCTCATGACGATATGATGTAACCTAGGAGCTTCCCTCCTGTTACACCAAAGACGCATTTCTCCGGATTTAGCGTGACCCCGTATTCTATTAGGCGTGAAAGAATGACGCGGAGCACTTTCGGATGGTCACAACGCTTCTTGGCCTTAGCCAACAAGTCATCTACGTAGGATTCCATGATCTTATGAATTAAATCGTGAAATATATATGTCATAGCTCGCTGGTATGTGGCGCCAGCATTCTTGAGACCGAATGGCATAACAACGTAGCAATAGGTTCCCCAAGGAGTTATAAACGTGGTTTTAGCTTGATCTTGTTTAGATATATTCGATTTGATTGTATCCCGAGAATCCATCCATGAGAGACAAGAGTTCAAATCCAGTTGTTGCATCAACAATGACATCTATGGATGGTAATGGGAAGTCATCCTTAGGACACGCTTTGTTAATGTCTCGGAAATCTATGCAGATGTGTATCTTCCCATTCTTTTTGAGAATGGGAACGATATTAGATATCCATTGAGAGTAATCGACTGGTTTGATGAATCCTACTTGGAGGAGTTTTATTACTTCCTCTTTCACCATGAGAGCTACCTTAGGTTTCATGGGTCTTGATTTTTGTTTAATTGGTTTTGCATCTGATTTAGTGACGAGGTTATGTACCGCTAATGTGCGGTGCAACGCCTGTCATTTCTTTATAATTAAATGCAAAAGCCTTCTGATGTTCCTTGAGGATCTGAGTGTGTATTTCTACTTCTTCCGGGGTTAACGAGGATCCTAGTTTCAAGATCTTTGGTTCATCTTCCATTCCGATGTTAACATCAATTGTTTCTTCGATTAAAGAGGCGTTACCTTCTTCAAACTCAGGGGGGGCTGGAGGTAATTCCAGATCGTCCCCATCCTCTACCGTGTATATGCTAAGTTTTTCTTGTGGGGGTAGTTCCATCATGGGATTTCCAAGTAGGAAGACGAATGTGGGATTAAGGATGAATCTATTGTGTGATGGGCGAGATGTAATGCCGCATAGGTGTTTAAGAAATCAAGAGTGGTTGTATCACTATCGATGTGGCCTAGGACAGTAGATTTGTTTTCATTTCCATTTAAAAGAGGATTTGTCATTGTTTTTATCAATGGTTCATCACGAAGGGATACCATGAAATGGGTATCTTCTAACTTACTATTTGGAGTAAAGCGTGATGCCGAGGTTGCTATAGAATCTGTGAGAAGATTTTGTTCTCATGGGATTGCTTCAATTGATATGAAGTCAAACTCTTTGCTTAAATCTAATACAGTTGTTTTGTAAAGCTGTAAGTGCTCACTTTGGTTTCATATACCTCAGAGACTTGGTTTGCTACCAATTGTGAGTCTCCTAACACCCTGATGTTATTAACACCGATCCTCTTAGCTAAAATGAGGCCAAGGAGGAGGGCTTCGTACTCAGCGCCGTTGTTTGTACATTCGAAATTTAGCTTAAAGGCAAATGGTAGGACTTTTCCCTCGGGGGAAGTAAAGATTACACCTGCCCCAGCTCCATAATGACATCTAGCTCCATCGAAATGGAGAGTCCAATATTTAGCTGGGAATATGGATGTTGGGATATTTGTTGTGTTTACGTATTCTACCTCCACCATGCAGAGATCCTCTGCTGGGAGAGAACCAACACCGAGGGGATATCCCATGCCTACAGAATCAAATGGTAGGAACATTGGTAGATCCTGTTCTATCAATTCAACAATTTTTGCAAGTAGTTCCTAATGATATTGTTTCAATGTTTGCCTCATCCTTGAGGGCTGGGATTGTTTTGACTAGACTCATAGTCTCGAGATCCGTTGTAGGTACCAAATTTTCCTCTGGTTTTGCGTTGGTAGGTTTATTGAGTTGGTTTGTTGGGAGTTCAAATTCGAGTGCACGCCCGGTCTTTTCTTTAGGTCAGCTAGGTGTATATCGAATGGTTTTGGATCACCTTTGGCTACGAATATCTTTCCTAAGTGTAAAAACCTTACTTCTTGAAATAGCGTAGAAGGGATTGCCTTCATGCGGTGTATCCATGGTCGGCCGAGGATCATATTATAGTTAGTTTCCGATCTATAATATAAAACTCAGTCAGATGTTTTGGGTCCTAAGGTGACCGGTAGTATTATAGTTCCAATTGAAGTGGCTTTAAGGCTATCATAGCCTCTTAGCGTGTTTCGAGTTGTGGAACAATTTGTTTCTCCATACCCTAGCTTTTGAAGGAAAGAGAAGGGGACTATGTTTACTGCTGCCCCATCATCTACCATCGCACACTTTACATAGTTGTTATAAATCCATACTTGCACATATAAGGTTGGATCACCTCGGCGTGCAATCTCAGCATCTGTTGGCATTTTGTTTATTTCGAATATGAATTTGGTATCCCTATCTAGCTGCCCTGGAGGGTGGATATCAAAATCTACATGGTTCACTTGTGTTTCGGGAGGTGGGGTGATGTTAATTAGATGACCTAAACCTAATGCCTCTAAAAGAGCAGCCCTGTGGGCAGGAGAGTTTTTAGTAAGTCTAAAAATGAAATGTGTGAGAAGGTTTTTGTTAGGTCGCTAATTAAATCATAGGCACCTACGGGTTTTTCCACTATTTGTTGGATCTTATCTGTTCCTGACAGGTGACTTGGGCTTGGCTGAGAGAAATACTCTCGTGTTCTTGTTATAGCTTCGATGGGTAGTTCAGCATCTAACTCTACTAAACCGACTATCTTGGGTCGTGGCGACTTCCTAATTGTGGCGCAACTGATGGATTTAGTGAGGTCGAGGCTTCATGATCATTGTTTCCTATCATTATGCTTTTGTTTGTCCCATTTAGAATTTGCCTATTGTTATCGTGATTTGGAAGTGGATCATTAAAGATCTTGAGGGGAGCATTCTGAGGGGAAACTGCCCCTGCGAGCGTGTGCTTGGTGGTGGTGACACAGGATCTGCCAAGAACATATCTGTAAAAAATTGTCTTTGTTCCTCTGGCAAACGTTGCATGAATTTATTGTAGTCACGACACGTTCTAGTGTCATGACCTCAAATTTTGTGGAAACCACAATATGAATTGGGATTATAATTCCTGGTTTGTTGGTTTGGTGTATATTGTGGCCCAAAATTTTGATCAAACCGTTGTCTATTAGGATTAAATTTTGCATTTGTTGTCTTTGGTTTGAATTCTGGTTTTGGTACCTAGTTGAATTTTGGCTTGGACCCTGTATGGGATTTTTGCCATTGTTGTTGTTTGTTGTTGTTGTGGATGATTAAAATCCACTACATTGATTGTTGGGGTAAAGTTGTTGTTTCGTTGATTGTTCATTGGTGGTGAAGTATTCACGATATTTACCTTTTTAGGCTGATCGGTTACTCCATCTGTTGTCACCCCGCGATTTTTGTTAAGGATTTTAGGTCCTTGATTGACATTCGTGGTAGTAGGATAAGTCTGTAGTGTTTTGGGTGGAGGTGATTAACCTCCCATTTGTTCCATATGTCTTACGACCACTATCTATTGCTGCTTGATCTATTCGGAGAGCGCTCTCAAGTACTTCATCGTAAGTCCTTAGTGGGAACTTCTGGACTTCTTCCTTCACTTCTCTGCTGAGAGAATGAAGGAATAAATCACATAGTTCCATTTGATCCATGTTTGGAGCACTAGCCGAAGAATAAAGAATCGTACGCCATCTCTAGATGAAATGAGCGACAGATTCATTATGTTCCTGCTTAATGTGCAAGAACTCCCTGATTCCTGTTCTCAACAGTTTGTTCATGTCAAATGCCTTAATGAACTCTGAAACGAGTTGTTTAAATGAATGGATGGAAGCTTCAGGTATTCTATAATACCAATCGAGAGCAATGCCTTCCAACATTTTGGGAATATTTTGAAGAACAACCCCATCCCAAGGGAGTAGTTCTCGTATGGCTGTAGCGTAAGCCTTGATATGTGCATTTGGATCTCCCTCACCTTTGTACTTGGGTAAATCAGGAAGGGGTCTTGGAAGCATGACGCTTCGTATGGTGAAATCTAAGGGCTCTTTCAAATATTCTGAGTAAGTCCCTATCGCATAGGTTTCGACCATTGACGGTGCCTGCTGGGGGAGCGGTGGTGGAATGGGTTGTTGATATGGTGTTGCGTACGCATTGATAGGGGCATAAGGAAACCCCTGTGTTTGAGAAAACATGCCGGGAGAGGAGAACATATCCCCTTGTGGTGATTTGGAGTACATGTTTAAGTATGACGGGGTATTATCCAGGAAGGGGTTATTTTGCACTAGACCGGGAGGAGCGGTGTTAGGGATGGTGGGTCTAGTTGGCATTTGTTGTGAATACTGAGGAGGCATGCCTAACGTGCCTATTCCTGTGAGGAGGTCTACTTGGCTAGGATGGTGTGGAGGATTGGAACTTCCCGCTGCATGAATTGAGAATTTTGACTTGCTTGGGCAAGTTCTAACCCCCTAACCTTTTCTACTAAGTTGAAATGACTTCATTTGGTGAAGTCACGATATTTTTCCTTGGTGGCGTTTGTTGTATATTCTGATGTTGTATAGGTCTATGATACCCCGCTATGAACTGATCGTTATCTTGCCAAGCTTCCTCGAGGGTATTTCCTATATGCAGTGGTATGGAGGTATTTTCTTGAAAAGAGGCCTCGGGTTGTGTTTGTAAACTCCCTATAGGTGGGTACATACTCCGAGAGCATTGTTCATTCCTGGGATAACGTATTGACTGTTCATCATCTAAAACTAGGTATGGGTCTGATTGTCTACTAATTTGTGGTCTAAGCAACACCTGAGGAGATGAACCAGATTCTCCGGTGAACGTCATATTATTCGAGCCTGAAGGCTCTGTTTGTTGCATTTGAGTGAGCTGATCTAACTCGTTAGTTTGAAAAGATGAGTTATATCTAATCCTTGGAGTTTGTGTTGACAACTGGTTAGTTGAGTAGTTATCACCCCATACTGAAAGTGAGGGTGATGATTGTCTATTCTGTTGGGCGTAGTATGCCTCAAGACCCAAGAGGGGTCTGCCATATGCATCGAATCCCGACATATTCGGGGGGTATATGAATACCCAAGGAATAATGGGAAAGAGCGAAGGTGGATGAAAGAAGAAACACTAAATAAGGTAAAAATGAATGATTGAATCGAAAGTAGGAATTTCACGTTGTTTGTTTCACGTTGGGTTCACCAATTTTGTACACGGAAAAGTGACAAGCGAGCGTGGGAATCTACAAGTAACTCTTCCGCGTACCCGACCTCCCGAGGTCGTGCCGAGACAGCCAGTGGGGATGGAATATGTGTGGGATGCAGTCAAACTAGTTAGGCAATCTGATGTCTTCGACACGCACTAATGGAATTTGTGAATCTAAGGCAAAGAAGGCCCTCCTAACCTGAACTGGTGTGATAGATCGATCGGCAAGGATGACTGCTCGAAGGCTCCAATCAATATCGAGCTCTGGCGTTATTCGATCTATGGGTTGTGGTATACGTGGAAAATGACCTGGGATAGTTTCGTGTATGTCTCCAGACAGGGTCATAGAGTGGATGATGGCTATAGTTGTTTTTATGGGTGGTTCTCTGGCCTAGTCCAGAATTCTTTAGCTTCGTTAGCCGCTATATCTAACAAGGATAATTGTGTGATGATGATAGGTGGAAGTGGAGTAGATCTGAATACTAGTGTGCGTAGGCGCATGTCTATGTCTGATTCACTTATGGATTCGTTGGGTTGCGGGATTTGTGGGTCACAACCGTAGACTCTTGGTTGTTGTGGACCTGCTATGGTCATGTATGAATTCAGTCCCTGATCCCTAGTATCCAATAATCATATGCTTTCTCAGCCTCTATATTCAAAATTAACAGTTGTGTGATCTTCTCAGAGTACCTCACAGGCATTCTTGCAACCTGAATTCTTAGGCTAGTATCTATGTCTGTGAGGGTGTCTCCTGCGTCTGGTTGTGGGACCAAAGGATCACAACCGAACAATTGCTCTCTTTCAAACCCTTCTACAGTCATGTGGATATTTTTCTAGGGTAATCTGTAGTTTGGCTGATTTGACCAAAACGTGTACGCTTGGTCGTCTTCTATGTTTAATCCCCTCAACTGAGAGTTGATCTGTTGTAAGTCTGTTGTTGTTTGGAAGACTTGGATTCTAAGATTTTGGTCTATGTCAACTATTGCAGTGATGAGATTGGGTTGAGGCACGATTGGCTCGAATACGTATTCTCTGGGCTCCCTAGGTCCCGTGATTGTCATACAAAAGCAACAATGTAAATCTAATCTATAACAAAGTGAAATTTAACTACGTGAAGTATATCTATAGCATATATGATTTCTCTATTTTTGTATTTTCTGATGAATTATATGAATTTTAAGAAAGCAACTATTTAAAATATCTAGAATTGATAGCTAAAATAACAATTTAAAAACAAACAAAATAACCGAGTGTAGCTATTTGTCTGTGCAATTTGTAGATCTATTCTAAACAATGAAATAACTTATCTAATCTATTTGCAAGACTCTCGATCCTACCTCAGAAGTGAGGAATGAATCATAGTCTCTCAGAAACTATCAATCCCCACAGCTTCCCTGGCAATATCGAAAGTAAATTGACTGAAATAAAGTGATTAGCTACTCTATTTGATATGCTTCTAACTAGAACTTTGAAATTTAGAACCTGGATTCTGCAGAACAGTGGCAAATCCGATGGTGTGTGTAACTTTGTCCCCTTAGTGTGATCTCTTCGTTCTTTCGTGTTCACGTGGATCCAGAAAAGCATGTAATGCTTGCATCAACAGAAGTAGATATTGGAACAAGGGACAACTTTAGAATACAGACTGAATACAACGCGAGTAGGAGAGGGATAGCGCAAGAGTACAGAGCTTGGCTTATGCAATTCCTAGCGGGATCTATTGTGAGTCATGCAACATAAAACGTCCAGAACCTGAAACTATCCTGTTTGAGGAGCAAAACCTGCAACTTTAATGGCTTCCTACTGATAAATAGACTATCTTACTCCAATGGTTTGGATGAAACATCAACAACACCTGCACAAGATGGATATGTGGCTTCCTAACAGCAAAACAATGCTAACTAAGCATGTAATGAATGAAACTACGAATTCTAAGCAAAATGAAAACTAATCTATTGCAAAGAGAAGTTCAGAGGCAAATTTGAGGGGCCATTTGCTTGAGCACAAGCCATTATTTATAGAATTCATTCACCCAAAGATCAAAACCAAACTTGAACTCTAAAACTATAAACAATGGCAAAACACTATTCCAGGGACCAAAAACATAAATGCAAGCCCAAGGTGGTGAAAAAGCTGGTGAATCATTGATTTTTACGTGAGTTACGTCAAAAGAACATTCTGGAAAATGCATGCAGACCGCCGCCTCGAAAGGGTGGCGGCGGCGGACCGCCGCCGATCATGGCGGCGGACATGAGACCGCCGCGCCGATGGGTGGCGGTTTCAGTAACTAAAGAGAAAAGGGGCAAGAAAAGAGGGAAAAGAGAAAAACAAAGGACGCGGGGCTAAGTGGGGCATGTGGGATGTTAACACACACTTCAATTCAACAATCTCCAACTTTCTCCAAATTTGCAAGAGCTCAACCACCACAAAATAAGTCACCCAAAATGAAGTGATAAAAGTGTTACAACCAAGAACAAGTATTCAGAAAACAATCTCCCATGTCTTCCAAAAGCAAGGACTCAAAACATCAAAAGAAGTCACCCAAAATGATGCATCTCCAAGTGAGGCAACCCAAAAACAAAGCTAAGGAATTCAAAGTTATAGGAGAGGGAAGGGAAGAGGATGATGTGGATCTATGTAGGATGCCGGTTTACATCCTCAACTCCTCCTCATAAGTCAACTTCAATCTCCAAGGCATTATAAATAAGTAGGTGAATAATATGATAGTTTCATTTACACACTCAAATGAATCCCACACCCTATAAGGACTGAAATTTAAAATATGAATAAAGTGCTATTAAAACATACAACTTGACTAACAAAAATGCATAAAGAAAGTTTAAATTTAACTCTCCAAGAATAGGTAAGGTTGGTATATAAATTTAAGAGGTGTGGGACAAGTTTAACTTGTCCCACAAGCCTCCAAAATCAGCCTCCAAGGAAAAATTCGAATTTCAAAGAAGGTGGAGTGTTTCATACTCCAAAATCAACTTACATATCTCTTACACATACTTACACATTACTTACAACATTTAATACAAGAGCCAACAACTCTAATAATTACTTTCTTATGACCCAATTTGATTTCTTAATTTTAACAATATGATTACTCAGAATACTTTACCACAATTTATTTGATTAAATAGAAAGGGGAAACACATCACCTTTAAAACACATACTAACTGAAACAAAGGAACCAAATAAAATAAAATAAAAATCCCCTTCGCCACAACGAAGGTGATATCCCCATGGGAATCCCTAACAACAATCAAACACAACAACAAATACAAGTCATCATTGTGACCTTCTTGAATTCATCTAGAATTCCAATGTGGTTGGTCTCCAATCCCTTGATGTTTATTGTGATATTTTAACCTACAAAACACAAATACCTCCTTCAACCTCATGGCCATATCGTAACGTCCAAATTAATATAACTATAATTCCAAAATCATATATATATATATATATATATATATATATATCAAAACAACATCAAGACAATCAACAATATCACTTACAATTTCATCAACAACTATATCATCATCAATTTTAATTCAATTTTCTCGGTCTACTCAATATATCAACATATCACATGTCCGAACAACATCCATAATATAACCATATCCAACAACATGTCAACATCTATATAAAATATCTCTATCAATCATCATGTAACATGTATAAATCAAAGTCAGCTATAGTCTATGATCCAACATCTAACTAAATAAAAAGTCACAATAATGTCCATAATATAGTCCACATGGTCAAAATCCCTAATAGAAGGTGTCAAAGAGAACTAGGCACTACATCCCCCTCTCCTTAGATTTGAATTCCTCCGGGAAGTCACTAGAAAAAATGTGGAAAATGAACTCGTAACAATGTAGCATCCTCCCAAGTAGCTGCATAGTCTCATCATATCTCGTCCCCGCACTCGTGAATCGATCAATATCTCTACGTCGAAGGCCTAGGGTCCTGCGATCTATAATGCAAATGGGCTCCACCATCACTCCTGCCCTTATCCCGCACCTACAAAGATGTCCAATCCAACATATGAGAAGGATCTCTGTAATGCATCTTATAAGCACTAAAACATGAAACACATCATGTATGTGAGACAAGCTAGGTGGAAACTCTAAATGCTAGGCCAAAGGGATGATACACTCCGAGATCTCAAAAGCACCAATGAATCTAGGAGCTAACTTGGAACCTTTTCCATAATGGATAGGTCTCTTATGTGGCCCGACTCAAAGGAAAACCTTCATGCCCACATCAAAACTACGGTCACCCTATGCTTATCTGCATACTTCTTCTACCTATCTTGTGCCTCCCGCAGATTCGTATGATCAAAACCACCTATTACTCCATGTCCTATAACAAATTTGGTCCAAGGGAAACTTTGTCCTCTAACATGTCCCAACTAAGAGGTGTCCTGTACTCTCGCCATACATAGCTTGAAAAGGATCCATACCTATAGAACTCAAAACTATTATTGTAGGAAAACTCCACCAAGTACATGTGTACTCATCCCATCTCAACTTATGATCCATAACATACATCCTAAGCATATCCTCTAAGATCTGATTAACCCGCTTAGTTTGTACATCTTTCTTGGGGTGATATGTTGTGCTGAAATTGATCTCGTCCCAGGGCATGCTATAGAGTAGTCCAAAATGGCAAGTATACAAAGGATGGCGATCACAAATGATCTTCCACAGAATCTCATACAACCTCGATGATCTCATCTAAATAAATCCATGCCACTACACTAGCTGTATAAGTGGTCTTCATTGGAGAAAAATGAGCCACTTTTGTCAATTTATCCATCGTGACCATGATGGTGTCGTAGTGGTATCTTGACATCAGTAGCCCAATAATGAAGTCCATGGAAATGGTGTCACACTTCCACTCTAGTATAGCATGAGGAAAGAGAAGGCTAGGTAGATATCGATGCTCAACCTTCCTTTCTCGGCACTTTAAGCGCATGTGACATGAACCGAGCCACATCTCTACAAAGTCCTTTCCAGTGATACAACCTGTCTCTAAGTGGCGTGCATTTTCTTCACCCTGGGATGGGATTTGAATAGGGTGCACGATGTGCCCTCGCCAAGATGTCCTACCTCAGCCTCCATCTCTGGGAACATAAATCCAACTTCTATGCTTGAGAAGTCCATATGCCTCTAATGAGAAACTATCAAACTTGCCTTCAAAGGGTCTCGTGACTCGATCTCTACTCTAGCTGCAATGTAGAAGTTGTCAAGAGGAAGCTGTTGTAGAATCCTACTCCACAAATATGTGCCCACTGAAGTGGCTATAATCACATGTCTCCGTCTCACGAGAGTGTCTACGCCACCACATTCTCCTTCCCCTTCACATTCTCTATCTCCATCCAATGTCCTCGACGAGTGTTGAGATTCAAATTGCATGAAGAGGTGGCAAAAATCAAGTGATCTGTCCTGAGTGTGAATCTCTAACCAAGAAGAAAGTGTCTCCATCAAACCAAGGTGTGAACCACTACCGCAAGCTCAAGATCATGATTCAGATAATTGAGCTCATAATATTTGAGTTTGCGAGACTCAAAGGCCACCACTCTTCCCTCCTACATCAAAACACCTCCAAGTCTTGCCAAAGAAGCATCCGTGCATACGAAAAACTCACCCTATGGATCCAAAGATTGCAAGAATGGGTGTTGTCATGAGGAACTCCTTCAGTGTCTTGAAGGTCTTCTCACATCTATCTAACCAATCAAACTTCTTCCCTTTCTCGCTAAAGGGAAGTGATGGGGTGCACAATCTCGAGAAAAGTCCTAAAAATCTCCCCGTGGTAACCTGTTAACCCCATGAAGCTACACACCTCTATCACGGTAGTGGGGCTTTGGATAATCCATAATAGCTCTAATCTTAGAAGGATCAACTGTGATACCTTCCCCAAAAATGATGTGCCCCAAATACTGCACCTCTATATGAAAGAAAGCACACTTCTCCAAGTCACCGTTAAGCTACTACTCATGAAGACACTCAAGAACCCTGCAAAGGTTCCCCTCATGCTCCTCACACATACGTGAATAAATCAAAATGTCATCAAGGAAGATGAGCACGAAATGATCCAAGAAATTCCTAAATACCCCATTCATCAAACTCATAAACACCGCGCGGGCATTATTCAAACCAAAAGACACCACCGTGAACTCATAAAGTGGCCATATCTCATACGGAAGGAGGTCTTATGAATATCCGCCTCCAAAATCCTCACTGATGGTAGCCTTACTTAAGGTCAATCTTAGAGAAAATTGTGGCTCCCTTCATCTGATCAAACAAATCATCAATACGTGGAAGGGGATAACGATTTTTTATCGTTACTTTGTTCAAATTGGCAAAGAATCGATACACAACCACAAAGAGCCATCCTTCTTCTTCACAAAAATCACTAGTGCACCCCAAGGGGATACACTAGGATGTATTAGGCATTTCTCCAAAAGGTCCTCAAGTTGTAACTTGAGCTCACAGAGCTCTAGTGTGGTCATCCGATAAGGTTCTCGTGAGATAAGATCTGATCCTAGAGCTAAATCTATATGAAAATCTATCTCACGTAAGGGTGGTAACCCCATTATCTTTCTTGGAAAAACATCTCGCAAACTCTCTTAAGAGGGGATGATCATCAAGCAATGGTCCACTAGTCCCATCCTCTCGATATGTCACTAAATCGTAACCACATATATCTGATAACCCCATCACACACACCGCTTAAGCTACATAGTAGAGACGGTGCGAATGAAAACATGTCTCCTAACCCCGAAATCACCAACTCAACTCCTAGATCATCAAGACAAGATATAGTCTTATGGTAATAATCCATCCCGGCCGTATGTGTAGACAAGCAATCCATACCAAAGATGACTCCATATGAGCCTAACTAAGGATACGAAGATCCGAGGTAGTGGTGAAATATCCCAATTCCACTACACACTCCTCAACTAAGGAGTATATAGAGATCTTGGCTCCAAAAGCCATCTCAACATCCCAAGTAAGACCCCGCCTAATCGCCACCACCGCATCACTCTACTAAAGATGGTGTAATGAAATAATCAAGAACCAAAATCAAACAAAATGGAGGTAGGAATACCACCAATGCTACTTATAGTCTCAATCACAAGACTTTGATGCTCATTTTGGAGGTTCTCGACTACCGCATAGATTGATGACAAGCGTCCCATTTAACCAATGGTAGGCTCTAAGATCTATTTCTTACCCTTGTTAATAGGGTTATGAGGGAAGTATCTCTAAAAATTTCCATTAATGCCACAACCAAAACAACCGTCCTGATCCTCTCCCATGTTTATCGGGTCTCGACCGGTACTCTGGAGGTCTATGGTGTGGATCTTGATGATCTAGCTATGGACTACTATATTTTGTACTAGTGAGCTCGCCGACCGAGCCCTCTAGGCTCCCTATGTCTTGATTGGACCTCAGTAAGGAGGCGTCATACTCGACCCCTCGTGCATCGAATCTTTGTGGAGGTCTATAAAGTGGGTAGGACTGCACATCTTGTTGTGCTCTAGAAGATGACTTTGTTGAACCCTACCCACCAAAAGGAGGAGGTATTGACCCCTTGACCTACAATCATACATCTGCTGGATACCGCTTCTGACACTGGCCTCTAGCTTGTTGAGTCTTTCCCCGAGTCTCCTCTCGCTATATAGGCCTTCTCAATGGCCTCGGCCTAATGTCCGAGGGCAATGGATCTGAACTGCACCTCCAATGTCAAGATTCAGGCCCTAGAGGAATCTCGTGGATCCATACCTACTCATCCCGCATGCAATCAACATACTAAAGTAGATCCAAATCTGCTCTCATACTCGGGCCACCGTAAGAGATGCCCGTGGGAGGTCATAAAACTCATCTATCCTCTATTGTATGAACCTCCATGACAAAAATCTTCTCTTCAAACACTCCTCAAAGAGCTTCCAAGTAATTGTCTCAAAATCCACATGGAGCTTCGCTCCTCTCCTCCCTCCACGAGACACCTTCTCCGTCTCTCAAAAGGTGGATCATAACATGAGATTTTGTGTTGCTAGAACAAGGACAGAGCTTGGAGCATTCGGTTAAGCTCACCAACCAAGCCTCCGCCTAAAATCCACCTATGTCACTAGAATAATGTGATGGCCATAGCTTCAAGATCTCCCGATGTGGTCTCGTAGTTGTAGTCGATGAACCCTAGGCCTCCATGTAAGCTCATCCCTAAGCTTAGGGCTCCGAGATCTATCTCTATGTCCTTAACTCCGGTCACCCTATCCCCTCTACGGTGACTCCGTCGCCCGAATCTACATGGGAGTTCTCGTTCTATGCTCCTTTTTGTGTCGAGGAGATGCATGGGCATCTATGGATGGCTCCCACCCTACCCGGATGAATGTCTTCCAACGGACCCTTTGCGTAAAGTGACATTAACGTCCCGAAGTGTTTGTAAAATTTGTGGTAGGATGGCTGCTACAACATGATCCCATGGTGGAAAATCTAATTCTATGTGAAAGGACCCCTCATCTTGTTTGCACCTCCTACATAGACCAAGGCAAGAGTTAGTTCATTATTCTAGGTTTTATTCAAAGTGTTCCATGTTCACTAAATATGCAATCTCAAACCAACTTGTTGCCTAGATTTAAAAGTGTGCTAGGTTTAATATTGTACTAGGTTTAAAGTTCATGTATCAAGTCTTCTAGTGTTCCCAAGGGTTGAATATTTGAACCCACTACTTTGATACCAAGTGTAACGTTCTCTAAAATCTCCCACTTGAGACCCAAGAACAACCTAGCTTTAGTTAGAAAATTATGGAATAATAATTTTATTTATATTTTATTTTTAAAAAGTGTTCACAACAAAAATTCCAGAGTCCATTACAACAATTATCAAATCACCTAAAAACACTAAGAGGGTGAAATTTATCCTCACCATAGTTAGATTATCTTCTTACTGGGCTGTGGAAGAAATTTCTCTTGGCACGTAGGAGGGTGTGGGAAGGAACTTTTCCTCCGGGCGCGGAAGAGGGGCGCGGGAAGGAACTTTTCCCACCGGGCACGTAAGAGGGGCATGGGAAAGAAATTATCCTCCCATGCATGGAAGAGGGGTGTGAAAAGGATCGTTTCCTCCCTGGGCAAGGGAGAGGGGTGCGGGAAGGAGGGGCGTGGAGAAAGTTTTCCAAATTTCCCTTTTTGAACTTAGATTATTTTTGAAGCCAAATGAAGTAAAAACTTTAGGAGGCCATAAATTTTGATAGGGAACTCAGTTTTTGGAAAACAAGGACTTTATGGAAAGCTCTTGATGTCCTCTTTACACAACAACCTTAAAATTTTAATTTGGATAAAGTTTTAAGGGTTGATTTTGAGAAAACATTTTTCTGTCACTAAACAGTGAACTGGTATTTTTAACTTATAAGATTTGTTCTAATCCAATATTCTTTCTTTCTCAACATGCCAAATAGATATGGAGGATTGCACTTGGGTAAATTTAGGATGGATTGCAAGGGTTAACGTTTTTTATTGAAGATCAATTCAAAATTTCACAATTTGACAGCAAAAATGACCGTAAAAAGGTTTGAGCCTAATTTGCAAAGTTTTATGGAAATTCCATAAGAGTTAAAGTCTATTTGGATCATTTATCCATACTATGTCGAATTTAATATAACATTTCATTTTCCTGTGTCATAGCAGGGTTGTTCTTTACATTTTTATAAAAATTTGCGAGTTTACAAATCAAACAAAATAGAATCTATACTTGAACACAAACAGATCTATTTCTATTTACCAAAATTTAATATATGCATTCATTTCCAACTCAAATCTAAAATGTTAAGTTTGTTTCAAATCAAGTTGTGTAAAAATCCATAATGCAGTTGTAATTTTCAAATCATACATTCCAAAGGAAAAGAGTAATATATTCTCTTCATACGTATTCCCTTTTCAATTTTCCAAATAGAGATTTCATACTGTATTTCAAACACAGATTCCCAATGAAAACAATATCATTTTTGGTAAATAAAACAATTCTATTGACTTGGATGATTCTTTTACAACTTTCTTTCCCATTTCATTTCAAAGATAGAATACAAGTCTTTCTTTTCCTTCCACAGAACAAAATTACAGAGTATGTCCTTCCACATTCAAATGGGATTTCACTTCCAAAACATAGTAACTCTTCAGCACAAAACATATTACATTGTCATCCACTTGAAGTGGGAAATGGTTTTACAAATAGAAATCTCACAAGGACATCAAAACTATCTTCTTGATCAGCTCGAAAACAATAGTATGAATTTCCATCATTTTCCCATTTGATAACAAAAGAACAGGGGAAAGGCAACGCTCTCCAACTAGCCAAGACATCTAATAAAAATGAGAATCCATCCTTCTTCATTGGCCCTCAAGCCCCACTAAATTGCAATAAGAAATGTGACTTAACTCATGGAAACAACAGGCTTCCACAACACAAAGGAAATATTTCACATGCAATTTTCATATTTAAAACATAGTCCAAAACAAAACATTGTTTTAGCAACCACAAGATAAAAACACAAACAATACTCAGGCTTCATCAAGCAAGCCAAAGGAGTAAGAAACTATGGGGGATGCTTCTTATGCCTCCCAAAGGGGAAATGGGTATCACCACTTGAGAACAAAACTGCCAAAATATATCATTTCAAGTCCCTGACATACCCTTATGCCTCCCCCAAGTACCCCTTATTCCTCACAATTTATTATGCCTCCCCAACCTCTTATGGCACCCCATAATGAGTAAAGAAATGCAAGATATTTCCTTTTACAATGTGGAACCCAAATCCAAACTCCTTCAATACTTATTGTAGACACCAAATTTGGGTTTTACGACACCTCGTACCGCATATCACCTCGCAACCTAACCATATCTCACCACCTAAACCTTACACACTTAATTATTTATTAATTACAATATAATTAATAAATCCACATCTCCACCCTCGCCACCTCACTGGCCACCTCATCATGACCTAGCCCTAACCCTAAACCAACCTAATTAAGACCTATGACTTGGTCAGACTCACACCCATGACTCATCACCCTCACCCACATCAAAACAAACCTAATAATAACTTGACCAAGCCCACAACTGATCCCTTGGGAGAAAGGAGGGAAAGTTGGCTATTTTACTAAAAATAGCCAACTTTGACTTAACCGACATTAGTTCTACTCGACCGCGTCGGTTACGTAACGTATCGGTTTCCTATAAATGACCTTGCCCAGCCAAAAACAAAGGATCGGAATTCATTTGAAAGATCCATAATTCACTTTGCAGAACAGAGACAAGTGAAGAAAAGAGGAGAGTTTGTAGAGAAGGACATCGAGCCCAAGACTACAACTGAGCCACTAGAGCACGGTGACACCCATCCAAGCATTGGGAGAGAAGATAACTTCATCAACTCACTCTTGATTGTGAGATCATCCCACCCGAGCCTTACCTTCGTCATCACAATCCTTGGATCTCGTATCTTGAGAGGAACTAGTAAGTAGTATCTTGTATGTTTTTAAACACCATTTCTTGAACTTCGATTCATAGTAATTATAAGCTCACTCTAGATCTACTACCCGATAATACCCTACATCTAACTTTCATTCATCTACCCCTACATTGCCACAAGAACGCTTCTTCCATGCCTCTCGAGTCTTATCCATCACCCTATTACCTACCCCTAATCATTTACCAACCTTACAAACACCATTACCACCTTACATGCCCAACCTTCGGTGAAAGCCCCTAAATCACCGCCCCTACCGATATCGGGCTATCATCTCACCGGTACCAGATCAATGTTATAACCGATCGGTTATACGGTGGATCGCATCGGTCATCGTGACTCAAACCAAAACCAACCTTTCCTCTATTACTTTTTAACGAGGTAACTAAATCGTAATTTCGTAATAACTTCTTTGTTATCATTTGTGTTAATTTGTATTAAAAGGGGAACCGACCACCTTGAAAGGAAGTCTAATATTTCACTGGGCCCAGGCAGTTCCTCATTTATTGTGTAACTAAAATCTGGTGGTCTTGTATTCTTACTTGCAGGTAGTCCTTCCCAGACAAAAGGAGTTCTTCGCAATCGATCGATCTCTCTACTGATGCGCGTACACCATCCCAACACTCAACGGGTATTCCTCCTAGCCCTAACCCTTATCTATTTCTCAAGAGAATGAAAGGATAGAAGCAACTCTATTCCGAATGAGTACATTCTGCAATACGAAACATTTTGGCATGACGGTGGGACCCTTCTCGGGTTTCTTTCTTTCTTGCTTTCTTTCATATAGGGAGCATACTTGCTATTTTCTTCTTCTAAATATGCACAAGATATTTTGTTATTTTGGTAAAAGAATTTGTCTTTCTTCTTCATCTTTGCATTAGTGAAAGTCATTTTCTTTGTTTCATCGAATATCATTTTCAATTTGGGTTTAAAACACGTGCATTACATTATTGCTGGCTGTTTTTAATTCTAGTGAACGTAGATTAAGTAACAAGTCATACACGTGGGGGTGATATCCACGGTATTGACAAGAAATTAATCTTACTTTCACTACACAACACATACCAAATCACATCATAATCAACACAACAGCTCAAACATCCCTCCTTTTCACGGTATTCCTCCGCCCGATTGAGGTAACCTTATAAGCCAAAACAAACTTGACATCTCCCTTAGGTATTTTGTTTAGGATTGACATCATCTTGCGTCTAAGGCATAAGCCCACAATAATTAAAACTAATCTAGGGTTAGTCTCTTGATTTGCTTATGTATGTTGCTTGTTTTTAGTTCGTGTCTCTGTCATACTCTATTTCAATGATCGATTCGAGAAACGGTTTGGTGGGTATACTAAGCATTGTTAATCCCAAACCAATGACTTCTTACATTTTCTCTTTGCTTTCACAGTGATCGACACGGTCCCATACTACCGACATCGGGTAATCGATCGACGCAGCCAGCATTCGGTCTAACCGACATCGGTTATCGACCGATATCGATTCTTGTCTTTCACGATTCCCAACAAACCAAGAACCTACCAATTCCAACATTTTGTTGTTGTTTCTATCTGGATTAACTAATTCACTCTGTTTCCCCTTTTCCATGGTTGTTATAACCAGGAAACAAGCCATAGCCATGGTTTCACATGCTGTTAAGTGCCTTTTCTGAATCACCCCTTCACATCCTATGGGAATCCTACGGACACCGGTGATGTTCTCAAGATCCTGTAGGAGATAAGGACTTTGCCAAATTTTTGGATGCTAATCCTAGTGTAAATGCAAGACTATTTGTCTCATACCCCGACCAGTACACCCGACGGTTAGCTTCTCGTTGGTATGCCCATTAGTATAGTTTCTCACTTAGCTCCTTCCCCACCTAATAACTGCCTTGCCATCTTCATCCTTAGCCCCATCTCCCAACTTAGAGGCTTCGGGGGTTCATACTGCACCAATTGGCTTTCCTTTGGTTAATCTAGGGCCCCACATATCACTACCGTCCACTGCCCCTTTCATAACTTGCTCTCTGCCACCTATCCACACGAGCTTTCCTTCTCAAGCTCGCCCACCTTTTCATTTCCACAAACTTATCCGGTGACCTCAACATCTTATATAGGACACCCTTATTCGGTCGCCTCAACACATTCGTCATCAATACCTTATCAATATTTAACCCCACCTTTGTCTAGTAGCGGCTTTTATCCTCCTCCATTTACAACAATGGCACCATCATCTAACCCAACCAATGATCTAATCAAATAGATGATGGACAAGATGTAAAATCTTGAGGCTTCTGTTTTAGGAAGCCGTAACACCCTGACATACGAGCAAGTTTGTCGGGAGCCTATTCATCCTTCTGTCCCCCTTCATTCATATCCTCCTCAATGGGAATTACCAAAATTCACTTGCTTTAATAGTAAGGAGGACCCTCAACAACACTTTTGATTGTTTAAACATGCCTCTTTACACGATTTCCCATGACGATGCCTTACTACTCCGTACCTTCCCCATGTCCTTATCGGGACCGCCTTAGAGTGGTACGATTGCTTTAACCTAGCACTCGATCTTCTCCTTTAACCAATTAGCCCAATATTTCTTAAATCATTTCTCTATCAATATTTCCAAGAAAGTATCCATCACCGACCTCTATGCCATCCGATAATTTGAAGATGAATCTATCACAGATTTCGTTGGACGATGGCGGGCCTCATCAACCAACTTAATTATGCCTTACCTCAAAGTGAACTCATCGAACTCTTTATGCGGGCTCCATGCTAAGCACATTTCTCCCACCCTCAAAATTCAAACTTTCCACACCTTTGATGAGGCCTTTACTTATGGCTCTAAACTAGAGATTCGAGCCTTAGAGGAGGAGAAATTGAGGTTGCGCAATAAAAACTCCAATTTTCGCACCCAAGACTCCACCAAAAACCCAACACCACCAATTCTCACTCATCGACTACTTCGAAATCAAAAGGAGTTGTACACGCGGTGATGGTCAAATCCCAAGCACCGTCTAATACCCTGCCAAAAGCCACCTATAGGTATAAATCTGAGCCCATCAATTATACTCCCTTAGGAGAAACTTATGGTGTGATCTTGGACAAATTGCTCGAAGCAAGAGCTATCACCTTGCCTCTGTTAAACCTCACTCCGGGTTTGATTCCACTCGCGATATACCTTCTTGGTAAAAATAAAATGACTTCGTAACTTCCACGCGTGAAGGGACATAGTCACAAAAACTACAAGATGTTGAAAAACATAGTGCAGAAATGGTTGATGCAGGGAAATAACCCTCGATAATCCTAATGCACTGCTAATCGAAATTTGAAAATATTCAACAAACCATTCCCAAATCATTCATCCAACAAGAACATAAACAAAGACACCTTAGCCGAGGAGAAGAGTGTTTATGAAATCCATGCGAGTTTTCGACTCCCTGACCAAAAGCTTCTATCGAGGAAATTTTGAATCAAACCTCTTCACCAATGCCCGGATCCTCGTCCCCTTCTCCTTCATCAAGACAAGAGGATAGTCCCGCTATTCCTTTACCCATAAAGGAATTAACCGCCTTAGGAGTTATCTTCTCACAAATGAGCCTTCTTACACCATATCCTGCAAGACTCGTGAGCGGATGTTATCTAACTTATCTATTTCCCAAACATCTCCTTCTACCACTCTTGCTGAAAAAGAAGAAGGCTCGCGACTTTTTCTGTCATCCCGAGAGGAAAAACCCCTTGAGCCTACATCACCAAACTCCTTAATCATAATAGATCCCCTCGAACAGGTCCTCCTACCTATTATTTCTTCATCGCCTAAATCTTTTCAAATGACCGGTTCATCTCTTAACACCCATTGATACAGCGCCTCATTTACCCCTGTATCACACCCACGAGTGGGACGTAATCACAACCCACCTCTCTTCCATACAAAATTTCTTCACACGTGAAGATTGTCATCCCTCGAGAAGATAGGCGAGTCCTATGGGAGCATTTGAGTACACCATGCTCTACTCAAATGCGGATGAGTGATCCAAACACCTCTACCATATACCCGAGGTGTTTACAAAAGCTCAAAATGCCTATTTCCTCATCTTCACCCCCTCATCTCTACCCAATACCTCATCCACCTCTATTAACCTAACCAAACCTTCCCCATGCTTGGGACTTCACCAATACCCATCCTAACACACCCACCTAAACGGTTAAATTTATCCAAAAATAAAGGCGTCCATCCACCAGGAGACAGACTCCAATCTCCTCAAGTTCAATCTATGCCTCTGTCATAACTAAAACCCTCACCGTCACACCTACCTTCTACATTGGGACCTCACCCTCCATCTTGCCTCAATACATCATACCTCTAGCGTTTTCTTTAAACGACCTGCCGCACCTTCGGCACTCATACAGAGATCCACGGGTGTATCAACACTTTGTACCCCAAATATCCTGTCCACCTACCTACCCTAAAAACTCCATCATCAAAGGATTTTTTTGCTGTCACCCCTATTTCCCCATGGTTATTTCCTGCTACCATGTCATCTACGTGGTCTCATCATCTAACCAGCTAGACATGACTTCATGCCGAGGAAGCCACATTTAGTTAAATCCAATTATCAAAACCCCTTGTCTAAACCACCACCCGTGCGAACCAACCATACCCAACCATTACCAAAACCCACCCAATCAATAGCCTCATCTTCCTCTCGAGTTTGACCCACTCAAAGGATCTTACGCCAAGATCTTTGATATGTTGGTGGAGAATGTAACCATTTCCCTACCCCCACTTAGACCCTATGATGAGTCTAAAATGCGCTGCTTACCACCGCACACCAGGACATGATGTGGAGGGATGCAAAGCTTTGAAAGCCATCCTTCTTCGGTCACCTATCTTGGATAGAAAAGTTAAGAAAGACAACTTACGAAGGGAGAAACCTTTAGCTTCAATCCCTCTCTATACCACCTATCCCTGCCTCTCCAAAATCTATCATTATTGCAACCCCACCTCTCGAAGATAATGACTTATCCGCCATCTTCCTCCTCTCTTGTTCACGAGATCAACATGATTAGTATTGCTACTCGAGGGACGAGAAAAACAATGGGAAAGCTAAAGAAATCACACTGCGGCATCTCTTTCTCCATCTACCATCCTCGATCGCACCACCACCTAAAGTGGTTATTCGTGGACCTGCCTACCCCATCTCACGATGGAGTTGCCCATCATACCATGATCAAACAGCTTCACCAATCACCGGTAAAAATGACCTTTGTATGATCTCATTCGGACCTCGAATCTCATCGACAAGCTCTCATTGAGATCCTCCAAGGGATAGAGGTCTTACTAACGAAACCTTGCTCATTGCCTCCATCTTAATACCCAACCACATTGCTTCTCTCACCAAACAACCTACCTCCACAACCACTTCTATCCTCAGTATAGCAGTTAGCACTCTGTCGAGTTTTTCCGAAGAAGAAATTATCGACTTTGGTGCGAGAAGATCGACCCCCACTCTTTTCATCTCGGCTCACGTCTGGGACATCCGAGTACATCATGTTATGATTGATGGGGGCGCTAGCCTAAACATCATCTCTTCCAAATCCTTCCAACAAATGAATATCCCTTCTAGCTGCATGTGTGCCAACCCCACCATGTTGCATTCATTCAATGATGTTATTACTTCTACTTTAGGCACTGTGATCCTTAACATTTGTGTAGGGCCACGTACCTTACTCGAACTCTTCTATGTCCTTGAGGGAGAATTCCAATACAACATGTTGTTAGGCCGCCCTTGGATCGAGCTATGGGATGTGTCCCTCCACCTTATATAGATGTATAAAATTCAAGTATGAGGGGAAGTCCTACTGCTTTGTAAAAGCTGAGCGCTCCCCCTTCAAAAGCACAGTAATATGTTATATTTCTCTAATGATATGCTTGTACCAGTCAAGGCACCCATTCATCTAACTTGACCATCTACTTCGACCACACCTCAACCATTCACCTCAACCACACCCACATCTTGACCAATGAAACCGCCACCGCAAATACAGACTTCCTTCCCCGTGGACAACATCCCAACCTCGGATCCCTTGCTAGATGTTTTTCAATGCCTTATCTTTGGGGAGTATTACCTATATAACGTTAGCACTTTCCACACCCCACGGGAGTACGGACGATTACATGCACATCCTACCTACAACCGTCGTGTGGGGGAGGTGATCTCCTGAGACCACCTCATTGCCATACCAACCTAACATATGGGGGTGTCGCGCATCCTCCATTACCCCCTGAACCTCCCCTTGGTGTAGTTCCCTTCGATCTGATTTTCAATATTTAGCAAATCATCATTTCGCCCTCACTTTCTTGACTCGCTATGCTTGGAAAGGTTTTGGTTTCGGTCTTCATGAACAAGGCCGACATACTGATCATTCTGTGACTACACGCTTGAAACATAATGATCATAGTGGTCTTAGATTTTTACGAAACACCTACACCAAAGAAACCGCATATCCATTGTATCCATGAAGATGGCGAAGTTACCCCTTCCGAACCATCATCACCCATTTTGCCATCATCATCCCACTGAGTCGATAGACTGGAATCTATGCCTCTAACTTTTTTTTTCGTAAACGCTTTATCTTCCTGGGTCTCTCTCTCTTATCAACACGATAATGAAGACCCATCTTCTCTTCCCCTTCGTATCCAGGACGTGATCAAAGAAGACTCACCTTGATTAATGTTGTTGAGTGCCGGGATGACGACTCCATCCTCACTTACCTTGAGTGCGGATGACTCTTATATTCAACGTGCCTTACCATCTCGAAACTCAAAACATGTTGAATGAGTCAACTATAGAAATCAACATCCACACAGAGGACGATCCTCACATTATGAAGATCGGACAGTCTCCTAACGCATCGAACAAACTACCTTCACTACCTTCCTCCATGCCCGCAACCAAGCTTTCACTTGGTCCTACACGACATCGGGGATCGATCCCCGACATTGTTGTCCATAACATTACTCGAAACCCGACTCCGAACCAATAAAACAGAAACTAAGAAAAATGCATCCACGCATTTCCCTCTTGGTCAAAGAAGAGCTTCGATGACTCCTTTCTGTTTCCTTCATCTTACCTATTGACTATCCTCAATGGATTTCTAACATCGTACCTGTCACTAAAGCAACGGGGGGACTTCGGATATGTATGGATTTTAGGGACCTTAACCTCGCTTGCCCAAAGGAAGACTTCCCCTACCTAGTATTGATCAACTTGTTGATCTCACTACGAGCCATGAGATGCTTTCTCTCATAGATGGCTTCTCGGGATACAATCAAATTTTGGAAGCCACGGCGATCAACATAAAACCACCTTCATAACTCCTCGGGAACCTTCTGCTTCGCTATCGTGTCATGCCGTTTGGCCTTAAGAATGCTTTGGTGCGACCTATCAATGAGGCTATGACTTACATTTTTCATGACATTATGCACATTATCCTTGAGGATTATGTCGATGATCTTCTTGGCAAATCTAAACGTCGTAGTGAACATCTCAATGTTTTAAACATTATTTTTGATCACCTATTACAATACTATGTTTTCTTCAACCAAAGAAATGTGTCTTTGGTGTCCTTTCAGGAAAACTCCTTGGTTTTATAGTCTCTTTGCGTGGCATCGAGGTCGATCCAGCTAAAGTCAAAGCTATCCTAGAAATGCCCTCACCCACTAACCTCAAACAATTGCGTAGTTTGCGGGGTAAACTCCAATATATCTCGGCATTTCATTTCACAACTCTCGGATCGATGTCAACCTTTCCAACATCTCCTTAAAAAGGACATTGTCTTTCAATGGAGTGAAGAGTGCCACCAAGCCTTTCGGGCTCTTAAAGACTATCTCTTGACCACCCGTGCTTGTCCCACCTTAGGATGATCACCCTTTCTACCTTTACCTTTATGCCACCGACCATGTTGTAGGAGCCATGCTTAGCACATTGTGACTCCAAGCATCGAGAACAAGCCATTTATTACATAAGCCATAATCTTGTGGATTACGAGACTAGGTATACACATGTAGAAAAGTTGTGCCTAGCCCTATCATTCGTGGCAACCAAACTCTAACATTACCTCCTGAATCACAAAACTTTTGTCATCACCAACGCGGACCCCATCCATTATATGTACGCCAAACCTTATCTAAACCAACGCATCACTCGATGGCTTATGCTCCTCACCGATCTCGACCTTGATTTTGTACACGAAATCGGTCAAAGGACAAACTATATCTTGGAGCACCAACTCGCGGAAGCCCCTTTACCTGGAGAACAATTTACCAATTTTACTTTCCCTGACGAACTCATCGCAACTCTTTCACTCAGTGAGGAGTCGTATCCAATGACCCTCTTCTTTGATGGATCCAAATGCCAGCGCGGTGGAGGGGCCGGCGTTGTTCTCATTCCTCTTGGCACTGAACCTATGCCTCTTTCATTCCGGCTCGATTTCCCCTGCACTAATAATACAGCGGAATACGAGGCCCTTGTTTTGGGTCTCTCAGGTTACGTTACACTTAGGTGTAAAGTCTATTAACATTTTGGCGACTCTCAATTGGTAGTCAATCAAGTTATGGGCATCTACCAATGTAAAAATGAGGAACTTCAAAAGTACAAACATTACGTGGACTCACTTTTGACCTTATTTACTCATTATTCTATCCAACCCATTCCCACTCAACTAATAAATTTGCGGATACTATGGCTTGCTTGGCCTCGCAAATTCTGCTCCCAACCGACTCGACATATTTGTCTTGGTCCAACAACTCTTTGCCCCATCTTACTCAGCCCCGAATGTTTTTATGATAAATAATATATCTTCTAATTCACGGGATACCTGGTATCACCAATTTCATGACTACCTTACAACCTCTGTTCTCCCACCTGACCTTACTAGTAACGGTAAACGTGCTTTTCTTAAAAGTGTTTCTCGTTATGTCATCATGGGGACTCCTCTATAAACGTGGCTTTGATGGCATCCTCCTTCGATGTCTAACCGGTGTGGAGGTCACCTATATCATCCAACAAGTCCATGATGGCAATTGTGGTGGACATTTTAGTGGCTCCGTGGCTAAATGGATCCTTCACCTAGGCTATTATTGTCCTACTCTTAATAACGATGCCACGAATATGTTAAACGTTGTGTTATGTTTCAACAACATGCCAACCTTCAACATACTCCTAGCCATCCGCTACAGTCGCATGAGATCTGTGGCCCTTCTCACAATGGGGTTTAGACCTTATTGGTGAGATTCACCTACCCTCTTCGCAACGTCACCGTTGGATAATCACAAAGAACCAAATATTACACTAAATGGGTGGAGGCCATTCCACTCATTTCAACCAAAAAAAAGAAAAAAATCGTAGAGTTCATCAACCATCACATTATCTGTCATTTTGGTGTTCCTCATCGCCCGATAATGAGATAATGGAAAATCTTTCAAAATCAATTGTTACAAGACCTTTGTGACAAATTTGGTATCAAACTTAGTTTCTCATCACCTTACTATCCACAAGCAAATGGTCAAGCCGAATCTTCTAACAAAACCCTAACCAAAATTCTCATGAAAGTCGTTAACGATTCTGGGAAAAATTGGCCTGATCACATCCCCTTTGCCCTTTGGGCTTATCGGACCAGCATTCGTACCTCCACTAATGCCACCCCATTTTCTTTGGTATATGGTACCGAGGCTGTCTTGCCTCTCGAAATACAAATACCCTCCCTAAGAATATCTCTCCAGGATATTCTCACCAATGATGATTTCCGCAAAGAGCGGTTAGCCCAATTGATGGGAGCTTCTTGATGAACGCCGCCTTACATCTCTTGACCACCTTCAAATCTATCAAAAGCACATCAAGCGTGCTTCGATAAGTGACTTCATGAGCGTACCTTTAAGATTGGTGATCTTGTCCTCAAAGAGAATCAACATGTAACCAAACTAGAAAAGAGAAAACGTGAAAAATTTTCTCCTAATTGGATTGGGCCTTACATTATCACTCACACTTATGGATCGTGTACTTCTTTGTTTAGCTTCGCTTAATGGTAAACCTGAGCTCGAACTCCTTAATGCCTTGCATATCCAACCATTCTACTATTGAATTTAGTGTTACATCACTTCTTATCTACCTTGCACTCGTCCCTTGAGCTCATTTACCACCTCATACACCTTGTTTCATGCATCTCAAAATCGAATCACGCTCACGTGGTTTGGTCATCATCTCCTCTTAAAGACGCCTTCCTTTTTTAGTTTGGTCCATGACTTAAAAGTATCAAAATAAAAGCGTTCTCAATTATATAATTATGGGATATTCTTGAGTCAAACTTCCTATAAAACTAGATGCTTCATGCAAACGGACATCTAGACCTCTAAGTTATACATAGATCGCTCCCTCAAAGGATAGCTATGTGTAAAGCCACATCTCCTATTCTAAATAGATCTGCTCCCTCAAAGGACATCTATACACAAAAGACGCATCTGCTATTATAAATGGACTGCTCCCTTGAAGGACGGCTATACAAATTCATCCTCTATCGAAGCTTCTTGCATTGATCGCCTTCAGTGAAGATCTCAAGAACAAAAATGCATATCCCATATAGACTTCCCGCATTGATCGAGTCATATCCGGAAAAATAAAAGCAATATTCAAAAGCACTTTTTAGTCATGGAATTTTCTATTCAGGTTTAGTTCTCTTTCGTCGAATAATAACCTTATAACAAGTTCTCCGCGCCCCTATACCGACCACCTCACCTCACCATTCTTGAAAAACAAAACTCAAGGGACATGACACATATCCGATATATTGTGATTATACAACTCTTTTCACCTATCGACTTCTCGCCTATGCAAGGTACCTAGGGATTTAAGCTCATCCCCGATAATACGTGGTTTGTTTAGCTCTTTCCAACTATGGGACACTTTTCCCTCTTTTACCTCGAATCTAGGATTATGTGTTGACCTTAATTAGGACACGGTTCCCTAATACTTGGGTAAGCTAACCCTTGCTTCACCTATATCTACACCAACACCACCAATACCTTTCCAACACTCACAACATTACCCTACCAATATCAACATTTTTACCAACCAACAAATTGCCTAACCATAACCAAATTACCAAAATTCACCTCTCCTCGGGTCCTAAGGGAGAACTACATCGGTCTAAGGCCCCTCCTTGCTTTGTGCGAGTGGGCTATGTAGGCAACACTTAGGAGACATGGGGTCTCCCAAGGTTAGCTTGACCACCCCTACCATAACCTATCATGCGTTGTTAAACTATAAATGATTTCGCATATTTATATTGATAACACTCACCTTGGTCCTTTATCAATTCAAAACATTCAAGACACAAAAATTCTTATTCTTATCGTAAACTCAAATCAACATACATATTCGGTTTTATTTAGATGTTAAACAAATACATCTTCATCGACGCATAGGTCGGCATCCTTATTTATTCTTCTACCTCTATGAAATTCACTTAGACCCTTGCACCTCATCCCGAACCAGGTGATGATCGTGATCGTCGATGCCGTTCACCTGGCCTCTCCATCCTCAAAGGTGCCAATGCTATTGGTTCCTCCCACTTATCTGTCAATATATCTGTAAAATATGAATACGCCCTCTCACATGAAGGAATCTCGCCTCTAGTCTCTCCACTTATGATTGCGAATCGCTAACAATCTCGTTGTCTCATTCACCTGCGTTTGAAGCTAGTGAACTAAACCCTGCAAGTGATCTCTCTCTACTATAATCACAACTATGTCAAGATGATCGGCCATCTCACATGAACCTCGTATCTCTGCTACCCACCATAATCTATAAGCCTCTGTCGCTCCTGCATCCATTACCCCGTGATCGCCGGGCTTTGTCTCTTCGGTCCTTCGGAGGTGTCGGCCAAGGAGGTGAGAATGATGCCTCGACATCGATCCTCATATATGGTCTATAGGCCATGGGTATATCCTAAACAAATCCAAATTGTCACCGCACGTGATCTAGAGGAATCCTCTCGTACTCACCTGGCCTATGTCCCACGATCCACCTTAATCGCTCTACACCCCTCAAATCCTCAGCTATGTTCTCCATCACCATATAGTTCCCGTAAGGCCTCCAATGGATATCCACAATCGTCACCATCTCCCACATCTACCTATAATACTCGACATCATCTGTCACGGCCTCAGATCTCACCTCTTGCTCTGTCTGGACCCATCGTCTGAATCCCAACCTCTGCACTCTGTCTCTCCTTCCTGGATTGGTCGGCCTATTGGTCACACACACACAATGTGCTCATAGGCCCAACAATGTAATAAGTATGCACAATCCAATGTAGTCCTGTGATTTCACCTGCAGGCCCATAAACCCCTGTATAGCTCCACCAGATATGCGGGTGCCCATGCGAAATTCACGCTCCTTTCTATCATTTCCCAAATAATACACATCAATTCTTTTGGAAATCTTCCCCATCCACTCTCGCAATGCATAATACCCCACCGCTATCATTAATACCACTGCCAACCTTGTTGCCTCAGGGTGTGCTACAAACATTATACCATAAGTGAATGTCAAACCTCGTTGTGTCAAATCTCGTGTCAGCTAGACCAAATACTGTTGTTATCGCTCCCCGCACCATGCTAGGCCCTACCTGATACACTGGTCTTCCTATAATTGGGAGTCTCAAAATTCGGAACACATCTTCTAACATCACTGTCATCTCCCCTGTTGGCAGATAGAAGGTATTCTTTTCTGGATTCCATCTCTCAATCAACGCCTGCAACATAGCATGATTGTGTGTGATTCGTGAATAATAGTGGATTCCACTTAACCCCACATGGTTTATCAATGCCCACTCAGTTGGTGTTACATCCACTCGGACCCATGACAACAAAGTTGACACCCTATCATTCATCCTCAACCCTTCCTCTGCCTGCATACATCAAATCAACAAACAACAAATCAATAAATAACATCTCCAGGTGTTTTTTAACACAATCTAGAATTTTACACAGTAACCGGTATCGGTTATATCTAACCGATAACGGTTACTAACCGATACCGGTTACTTATAACCGATACCGGTCACTGTTACTTCTAACCACCCTTCTCAACAACACCACATATGATAGCTTTTTCGCTCGTTTAATCCTCTCTGTGCCTACGAACATATCTCAAACACTTGATTGCCTATCCTACAACACTCACCCCACCCCAAACTCTTGCATAATCACCTTTCTACCCATTTACCTTACCACATTCTATTTTTAACCATGCAAAATCTAATTCTAACCAAAAACAAATTATACCTCTGGGGATCCAGCAGTTTGAGGTGGAACCTGTCTTCTTTCTCCTCTTTGTCTGCTGGATGCTTCTCTTTGTTCAGCCATATTCACCACCCTCTTCAATTTATAACTTGCCTTTCGCCTTCTTAATCTAAGCCCATGATATCTTTACTGTCTCTTTCCTCCTTATCACTTAATTCTCTCATGTAATTACCTCGTATAAGCCGTCAATGACACGCATTCTCATATTTAACTTGTTACATGCCTCTAAAAATAAGAACTTAAGTTGCCTCCCAAGCTTTTCTATTTTTAGAAAAGCTTGTTTTAGCATAACCAATATCAGTTACCTAACCAATATCGGCCGAATGACTACCGACATCGGTTACCTAACCGATATCGGTCACCTCTCTTCCTTTGGTTATCCTAGGCCATTTCTTTGTTTTTTACACATTTTTGGTGGGCCCACCTCTTTTCCCTACATAAGGACATAGTTATCAATATCTATCATCGAATACCATCAACACATATGAAAACTTCATCAACATCATCTATATATGTACATCAAATTTCAATACCATCGACAAAACACAAGAAACATTCTAATACATGCATCAAATAAACAAAGTTTACACACCATGTGGAGCAAACTCATTTATATATCATCATCAAATCAATGTCAAAATATACAAATTGCTCGGCATGGGGCCTCGTGATCTAAAAATACAAATTCGGCATGCAGGCAGCTGTCTTTGTCAAAATCTCAACTCAGCTCGCAGGGCGGTCTCTCATGTCAAAAAATATACTCGACTCGCAGGCCAGGGTATCAACTCTACAAAATGTACTCGGCTTGCAGGCCGGTATATAAAACAACAATGAATACATAAATCCTATGTGGGCACGCAGCCTCTATATACATACTTGGTTCGCAGACAAGATCTCTATCAACAAATCCTCTATCAAATCAACAAAAACCCATATCTACTCCTAGGATGTCTCAGCTCTCTCCCTCTCCCCTCGGATCATCTATCCGCTGGCCTCTGTGCGAGATCTTGCCCCTACCCATCACTGAGCCACCGGTTGTGGCTGCAGCCCCTGTGACACTCCGTGACTCGGGACGTCTCGGCTCATGCCTTGCTTATGGGCGATAGTCGGCCCGGTACCATCTAGCACATCCCCGATAATAGTGGGCCTCGCTCTCACCTCCATGTATCGGGCCCGTGCCACCATGGCCGGGGCAGGATGGTCCCGGCCTCCTCTAGTAGAAGTGGCCCTCGACCTCCACTGTACACCCCGTGCACGAGGCAAGTGCACTGTACACGTGCTCCGTGCTGCGGCGGTACTGTGGCGGTGCTGTGCACCTATGCTATGCTCGAGGCAATGCTGTGAGCTTGTGCTCGTCCCCTACGTCTACGCGGTGCCTTGGTGTGCACGTGCTCGTACTCGTGCTCTGGGATAACCGCCCTGTAGTACCCAATCACTGTGCAGTGCAACAACAAGCTGCCCCTATAATAACACACACTGGCCCAAGAGATTATCCTCTCCACTATAACAGCCGCCAAATCAAGCATGAAGGGTGGTGCTTCATGGCGCTCTCTACCATACCCACCAAACCAAAAATGCACTGTAACACCGGCATCATCCACTATATCATCCGCCGGGTCTCTCTCGTGACCCTGATCGGGTCCAATGGGCTGGAGTAGGTAGTGGTGCCTCTACATCCTCCTCTGCAGTGCTTTGTGGGAAGGGAGGTGGCTCATCTATCGTAAGCCCAACTAACGTCGCACCCTCTAGGGTATCTCGCTCATACTCCACTGGGTCTCCGCGTCTAGCTATCCGGAAGATGTCTTTGGATCCATTGCATTTGTGCTTGGGCTCCTCCATGGGGATGATGGCCTCTGTATGGCCTCCATATAATATCTAGTGCCATCAGGCCCTCTAACATATGCCTGTAATACGTGACATCTCACCCTGCAATCACTGCTCGTGGCTGGCCCACGACCCCCAACCACCTCTGAAATCCATATCTATACACTACTTGTGGCCAGGTGCAGGGACAACCCTACTAGTTGTATACGAGGATGATATGCTCATAGGCCCAGTAGTGTAACAAAAATGTCGAACATATACCAAATCGCCTCATACGGCGATAGCCCCAGAGCTCTCTGTATAGCTGCACCAGATACACGGTGCCCATGCATAGTAGGTGTGCTCCTCCACCATCTCATGTAATACTCCCATCAAAGCCCGTGGGAAGTGGCCTCCCTCTGAGTCAAGAAGGGTGAAGCAGGTGATACCAATCATCATCAGTACGGCAAGCCGTGTCTCCTGTCTATGTGCACGATACATATCCCATGCGAGATGCTCACACTATGATATGTGATCAATGGGGCCGCATCCTGAATACTGCAAGATGTTATCCATCACTGTCTCAAGCATCCACGGAACACTACCTCACCTATGATCGCAGAGTCTCGGGATGTGATATACATTCTTAAGCATGATCACATGTCATCTCTCCGGTAGGGAGATGGAAGACATTGGTTGTCGAATCCCATCTCTCGATGAGGGCAACCATCAAGTTGTGGTCCCTATCTACAGCCCTATATCTCGGACTCCGCTGAGTCCAACCTCGCGCATGCATCGCTTTCCCTTGCTTGTCTTTGCAGTCACATGTGGCCACATCCGCCCCGGAGAGGTGGCATCGATCCCGCATCGTCGTGCCTGCGCAGCGTGCTGCAAAAATAACACACTCCATCAGGCCTACCCTTTACAAAACAACTACCTTAACCCTCTATAATCACTCCCCACCCAATACGAGTCCCACCCAACAAACACCTACAATATCCCCTTTACCTATTCCACAACCTATCAACTACCCCACTCATACTCCACCCGCTTTATTCTCATCTTCTAACTATATCCCAACTCATTTAAACCCTTCCTACTTCATCCACAACCCATAACCTCTCCCACTCGACTCCACCCCGACCACCTAGTTACCCCTACCCTAATAACCTTTCCTAGTTATCCTACCTTCTCCCCCTCCACATTAAACCCAACACTCTATCCTACCTACAACAACCCAACACAACACCTTTCACAACCTTACCTCTTCCCATGATGACCGGTGCGGTCACCCACGACCGTCGTCGGTCGACATATATGGTCGATGCCGGTCTCGAAACCAATTAGTCATAGTTGTGACCACTATCTGGTTGCTTAGTGACCGACATCGGTCACTGTGGGATTTCAAGGCCGAATCGAAAACGGCCCCCAAATCCCCTTTTTTCTATTTTTAACCTATCTACCCAGCCCAATTGCCTAAAAACTTACCCACCCTACCGTGTTGACTTACCTAACATATCTACCCACTCCATTTTACGATTTACCTTCATTTATTCATTATTTTATCACATTTTAGATTCCTACCCCAAAACCCACATCCTAGCTAAATTCATCAACTTCACACAAATAGGGATTTAGAACCTACCGGTATGACTACACGTCGTCGTGGTGGGATAGGTGGTGGTGGTCCAGCTCCTCCAGCACCTCCTGCTCCTCCAGGCTATGCCATAGCTCCAAATCTCCTCAGCAGGGTCCTCAACCAATCAAACTCTGCCTCCTGATCGTTGGGGTCTACCAATCACTCACTCCTCCACTCAACTAGTGCCAACTCAGCCCACAAACTCAACAAAATCAATTCAAAACTCAGACAAGCAAAAGTTTAGTACTCAAATTGACAATGTGAAAATGACATGCCGTATTTTTCTTTTTATAAGTTTTGACCTATAACTGATATCGGTTATAGCGCGCCCTAAAACTGGAGATATCGGTCATCTAACCGATACCGGTGGCACTAACCAATATCGATTGCATGCCTACATTACCATAATTTCTATCCTTATCCACCAATCTCCCTCTCTCACCACTTCACCTACCCCCACCTTTGCTTAAATAGCCTTATTTTGACTTCATCGCCCCAACTCATGCGCCGCAACAAACCAACCGGTCCCACCTAAGGCGGCGCACCCAACCAATCGGCCCGACCCAATGTCGTACCCAACCAATCGGCCCGACCTGGGCCGCACCCAACCAATCGCCCGAGGCCAAGGCCTCACCCAACCAATCGGCTGACCCAAGGCCGCACCCAACCAATCGAACCGACCCAAGGCCGCACTCCAACCAATCGGCCCAACCCAAGGCCGCACCCAACCAATCGGCTCGACCCGAGGCCAAAACCAACCAATTGGCCCGACCAAGGCCGCGACTCCAACCAATCGGCGACCCAAGGCCTCAACCAACCAATCGCCCGACACAAGGCCACAACCAACCAATTGGCCCGACCCACGGCCGCTGACCAACCAATCAGCCCGCATAAGGTCAAACCAACGACCGTGCCCGCCTAAGGCCACTGACCAACCAATCGGAGCCCGACCCAAGGCGGCATGAACTCAACTAATAAAGCCCAACCCAAGGCCACAACCAACCAATCGGGCTGACCCCAAGGCTACAACCAACCAATCGGGCTCGACCCAAGGCCACAACCAACCAATCGGGCCCGACCGAGGCCGACCAACTAATCGAGGCCCGACCAAGGCACTGACCAACCAATCGGGCGACCCAAGGCGCAACCAACCATCGAGGCCCAACCTAAGGCGCAACCAACCAATCAGCCCGACCCAAGGCCACAACCCACTAAGCGGCCCGACCCAAGGTCGCAACCCACCAATGGCTCGACTAAGGCCGCAACCCACCATTAGCCCAACCCAAGGCCGCAACTAACCAATCATCGACTGACTAAGGCCACACCAATTAAGTCCTCGACCGAGACCCGCAGACACGATTCTCTCCACCCATCATGTAGCTTTTTGTTCAAACGAGCTCACATGTTCGTGTTTTGGCATGATTATGATACTTGACTTGATCGGTCGACCAACTTTGCCTAGACCGAGACCGTGATGTTTATCTCAACCAAACCAACCATTTCGTAACGCCGAACATGCCTAAACATTCCTGTACCTTACCCATTATATCCCTGGAGCTACTTCCTATGCCTTGGATACTAGGATTATATCACCCTTGTTTGGATAAACTATCGACCTTTGCCTATGAATTGCTTGTTTGCTCTTCAAATCGTGTACCACCTGGGTCGCACTCTCGCATTTCAACGTGCGTCGCTTCTCTTGAACTTACCCCACCATCTTACCATCATCTCAACATCATTCACCCTCTATCAACCCTATCCTCGATTTCACGTCGCCTCAATATGTGATAGATTTGAGGGGATTACCTATACCCTTAACTTGGGAAACCATTTCTTATTATTGTCGGTCAGACTTTACATGACAAGCTACATGACAAAAAGGGGCAAATGTAGACACCAAATTTAGGTTTTACGACACCTGTACCCCGCATATCACCTCACAACCTAACCATATCTCACCACCTAAACCTTACACACTTAATTATTTATTAATTACCATATAATTAATAAATCCACATCTCCACCCCTACCACCTCACTGGCCACCTCATCATGACCTAGCCCTAACCCTAAACCAACCTAATTAATACCTATGACTTGGTCTAGACTCACACCCATGACTCATCACCCCTCACCCGCATCAAAACAAACCTAATAATAACTTGACCAAGCCCACAACGATCCCTCATGAGAAAGGAGGGAAAGTTGGCTATTTTACTAAAAATAGCCAACTTTGACTTAACAACATCGGTTCCTACTCAACCGCCGTCACGTTACGTAACCGCATTATCGGTTCCCTATAAATGACCTTCCCCAACAAAAAAAAGGATCAGAATTCATTTGAAGATCCAGAATTCACTTTGCGAAACGAGAGACAAGTGAAGAAAAGAGGAGATTTTGCAAAAAGGACATCGAGCCCAAGACTACAACCGAGCCACTAGAGCACGGTGACACCCATCCAAGCATTGGGAGAGAAGATAACTTCATCAGCTCACTCTTGATTGTCGATCATCCCACTTGAACCTTGCCTTCGTCATCACGGTCCTTGGATCTCGTATCTTCAGCAGAACTAGTAAGTAGTATCTTGTATGTTTTTAAACACCATTTCTTGAACTTCGATTCATAGTAATTACAAGCTCACTCTTAGATCTACTACCCGATAGTACCCCGCATCTAACTTTCATTCATCTACCCCTACATTACCACAAGAATAGCTCCCACTGGTCTCTCGAGTCTTATCCATCACCCTATTACCCACCCCTAATCATTTACCAACCTTACAAACACCATAACCACCTTACACCAACCTTCGGTGAAAGCCCCTAAATCACCGCCCCTACGTGATATTAGCTATCATCTACCGCATAGGTGTTATAACCACAGTCGGTTATACGGTGGTAGCATCGGTCCTTTGTGACTCAAACCAAAACCAGCCTTTCCTCTATTGCTTTTAACGAGGTAACTAAATTGTAATTTCACAATAACTTCTTTGTTATCATTTGTGTTAATTCGTATTAAAAGGGGAACTAACCACCTTCGAAAGGAAGTCTAATATTTCCTGGGCCCAAGGAAGTTCCCTCATTTATTGTCTAACTAAAATATGGTGGTCTTATATTCTTACTTGCAGTAGTCCTTCCCAGGACAAAAAGGAGTTCTTCGTAATCAATCTCGATCTCTCTACGCACGCACACACCCTCCCAACACTCAATGTATTCCCCTAGCCCTAACCCTTATCTACATTTCTCAAGAGAATGAAAGGATAAAAGCAACTCTATTCCACGAATGAGTACGTGCATGCGAAACACTTATACCTCCCAAAACACTTATGCCTCTCACAATAATACCCCATAGTCTTCTCCTACACCATTCTTAGTCCATCTACCCAACCAGCCAATAAATGAAACAACACATTCAAACATTCAACCATTCAAATATGCATAAAAAGAAAGGAGAGCATTTCCAAGAGCTAGGCTCTAACCTCTCCATGATGGATTTTTTTCCAAGGTTGCAAAACAATAAGCTTTCCAATGTAAAACAATCCAAGATCAACAATCCACAAGCATTCAACAATCTCCAACTTTCTCCAAATTTGCAAGAGCTCAAACACCCCAAGAGAAGTCACCCAAAATGAAGTGATAAAAGGGAAGCAACCAAGCACAAGTATTCAAAAATAATCCCCCATGTCTTCCAAAAGCAAGGGCTCAAAACAACAAAAGAAGTCACCCAAAATGATGCATCCACAAGTGAAGCAACCCAAAAACAAGCTAAGGAATTCAAATTTATAGGAGAGGGAAGAGAAGAGGATGAGGTGGATCCATGTAGGATGCCACTTCACACATCCTCAACTCCTCCTCATAAGTCAACTTCAATATCCAAGGCACTGATAAATAAGTAAGTGAATAATATGACAGTTTTACTTACACACTCAAATCAAGCCCACACCCTATAAGGACTGAAATTTAAAACATGAAGAAAGTAAAAATAAAGCATACAACTTGACTTACAAAAATGCATAAAGAAAGTCTAAATTTAACTCTCCAACCATAGGTAAGGTTTGTAAATAAATTTAAGAGGTGTGGGACAAGTTTAACTTGTCCCACAAGCCTCCAAAATTAGCCTCCAAGGACAAATTCGAATTTCAAAGAAGGTGGAGTGTTTCATACTCCAAAAATAACTTACATATCTCTTACACATACTTACACATTACTACAACATTTAAAACAAGATCCAACAACCCTAATAATTACTTTCTTATGTCCCAATTGATTTATTAATCTTTTAACAATATGTTTTCTCACATACTTTACCACAATTTATTTGATTAAATAGAAAGGGGAAACACATCACTTTTAAAACACATACTAACTTAAACAAAGGAACCAAATAAAGAAAATACACAAAGTCCCTTGGTCTCAACGAAGGTGATCCCCCATGGGAATCCCTAACAACAATCAAACACACAAACAAATACAAGTCGCCATAGTGACCTTGTTGAATTCATCTAGAATTCTAATGCGGTTGGTCTCAATCCCCCAATGTTTGTTGTTATATTTTAACCTGCAAAACATAAATACATCATTTGGCCTCGTGGCCATATCGAACGTCCAAATGAATATAACTATAATTCCAAAATCATCAATTTATATATGAATCACAACAACATCAATACAATCAACAATATCACTAACAATTTCATCAAAAACTATATCATCATCAAGTTTAATTCAATTTTCCTTGTCTACTCAAGTATATCAACATATCACATGTCCGAACAACATCCATAATATAAACATATCCAACAGCATGTCAACATCTATATAAAATATCTCTATCAATCATCATGTAACATATATAAATCAAAGTCAACTATAGTCTATGATCACACATCTAACATCATACTAAATCAAAAGTCACAATAATGTCCATAATATAGTCCACAGGGTCAAAATCCATAATAAAAGGTGTTGAATGGAAGTGGGCACTACAAATCTTGTGAAGTGTGTCCTTGTGCATCTAAGCATCTTGACATATGATTTCCTTGTGGTATTAATTTTAGAGCTTAAACTTCATTGTTATGTAAGCTATTATTGCATGGTAAACATTGTAAGAAAGTTTGCATCTTGAAAAGAAATGGAAGGATTATTAAGTGCAACTTCTTCTATTGAAAGACGGTTTTGTATGCTATTATTTTGATCCTCAAGTGAAGTGATTTTTTTACATTTGTGGTAGAAGTTGTATAAATTGATTGATTCTCCTTTGAAAAGAAAACTTGCATTTTTCATTATACATGGGTAGTGTAAAACTAAGATTTGAAGTAGAGGAATTTTAATACCATTTCTTGTAATATGAGTATTTTTTTACAAAATAAAAAGGTATATAGAATGGGGGAATTGATAGCAAAACCAATTTTAAATTTGTTCATATTTCATACAAGTTGTAGAGATTTGAATTTTACTTTTCAATGGAAAAGCTTTTATTTCTAGGAATCTATTTTAAAACTTATATAGTTAAAATTTGTTGTGAACAATATCTATTTCTCATAAAAGATTCTAGGTTTTAAATTATCCATTTTAATACATTGTTATGGAAATAAATAAATTTCGTATTTTTATATATTTACAAATTAGAACCTATAACTTTACAAATTGTACTAATTTGATATATTATATAATATAAATATATTGAAATATATTTAATATTGTTTATACTATATAATATAGTTTGATATATATAAATAATATAAAATAAATAACTAAATAAATGAAAAATAATAATAATAATAACAAACTTTACAAAAATAAGTATTGCGGTTTGGAAGTAGTGGTTTTAATTAAACAAAATATAATTAAATAAAGTGGGGAGGGCCAAGCCCTTACCCCTAACCCCGCAATGTTTTCGGTGGTGTGACCTATGGCCACATGACACTGCTTTGTACCCTCCCAAACCCCGAACTCCCACAACACTCCCCAAACTCCCGCACCCTCTCGTAAACCCCTACACCCACTCCACCACGCAATGCCTTCCCCACACCTCTGTCGTAATCAAACTCCTCCTCTCGTCTCGCCACCCTCCACTCCTCTTCATCCGAGGCCATTATGCATTTTCCACCACCATTAACATCAACCTCTTGGGTTTTCTATCATACAAGTATTTTTAAATCAAAATTATCCTATGTGTATATATGTGGGTGTGTGTAGTGTTGCATTCTTTATGCACAAAAAAATATATAATCGGTATTCTACATACCCAATTAGATATTTATCTCGTAAATAAATTAGCAATGGGAAAATATTTGAAAACCCTTGGTAGCTAAATAATAAAAAAGGAAACTAGCATGGAATGAAATGGGGGAGAAGAAATTTCTCCATCAACAACCCAAGAACAAAATTTCTCCATGGCCTCTCCCAAACCTGCAAATAACAAAATAAAACTAAATGAGAAAAGAAAGAGAACATAAAGATGGATTAGGTCATTTTTAGGGAAATATGAAATCTAGGGACAAGATTAGTTTGATCCTAGGGTCCACATTTAATCCTACACAACTTTTAAGTCATGGGATTTTGTGGGATTAGAAATTAAATTAAAAGAAGGGTGTGTGGGGGAAATTAAATAAAAGGGGGAAACTAATTAAATTTAAAGGGGTGTGTAGACTTTCTATTGTGACCCTAGCAAACATTTAGTAGAAATAAATAATTAAAGTTGGAATTGGACTAGTGGTTAATTAATTGGGTAAATAAAATTAGTATAGAATAATTAATAATGTGAACCAGATGAGTAAAGTAGTTGTTTACTTTTACAAAAAAATTACCCAAATTTTTAACTACCTTTTGGTGTGGTTTTCATGTCCCGAGGTGGGGCTTTACAATAATCGGCATCCCCACCACCGCAGCCACCTCATAGATGTCTCGACGATTTGCGCAACCACTCTAGAAGTACCTAACCATCTCCGAGGTAGGTCTTTGGCTCACCCAAGGCCCTCTTCTTCAAGTCTGGCTAGAGCTTGCCGGCATGTGGCAAGGTAGTGGCCGGGTCTTCCAATGGGGCTTTCCGTCAAGCATTTGGGCTTTCCAGCCTTGTTGGCTTGCCACCCTTGTGTGGGGAATAATGGTTTCGTTGAGTGTTCGGATGCAGAATAGGATAACTACTCGCTCAATCCACCTTTAGACAAGCCGTTCTCTCTCGAATTTCTTCCATCCGCGGGATGATCCACCTCCTCCTCGTGGTGTTGCAGCTCCTTGTGCCTAATTTTGTTTTATCTTGATATAGTATTTGGTTCTCTCTCTTCACCTATTGACCATTGTTTGCAGCCCTTAGTGGCATGCTTTTGTTCACCCTCGTAGCTTGTGTTTTTCTTTTCACGTGACATCGATTGATTTTTTGAGGTGTGAACAATGTGAGCTACCCCCTTACTATGTAACACTTTATATTAATTATATGTTTTCTTCCAAATTATAATTTTACATGTATCTCTTTGAAATAATTTTTCTCCTAATCCATAATATAATAAATAAACTAAGGGGAAGAGCCCACACGATGGAATATCGTATATTTCCCACCAAAGCAATTAATATATATTTTCTTATATTTAAATTTTCAACTTATTTATGTCAAAAACGAGGGAGAGGTAATATATCAATTCCATCTTTAAAATTTCAATAGATGAATTTTGAGTCTTTTCCTATTTTGAAATTTCTTGGAAGGATAATTAATTTTGTATGTTTCCTATCTCGAAATTTCATGGAAGGGACGAAATTTGTATCATTCCCCGGATTCTTTGAAATTTCTACTTGTATCCATCCACATAATCCCTCTAGTCTCTACTACAAAGAAAATGTTGTTCTCCTCTTATAAATTCATCCCCTCTATTTTCATATGCACGATTATCCAATCTCACATGCGCTTTGGTTTAATTCAATTTAACTTGGCTTATTCTTGTTGTTATCTTTTTAGATTAAATTACATATTTTAAAATATATGTGTCATAATTTTTTCAATTTTATTTCAGATAAAATATTAGAATTCAGATCAGCAATGGAAAAATATTGGGGTGTAATAGTATGCTTTTACATTTCTATGTCATGCACCACTATATCTCCTAATGTTGCTTTCTTATCACATGAGAGGGACGCCCTTCTCACTTTCATGAACGTGACACTGGACGAGTCTTTAGTTATTGTGAAATATCCATGCAATTGGAATGGATTTAATTGTTGTGATTGGCTTGGTATTGAGTGTAATAAATCTACCTCCCATGTCATCCAACTCTGTTTAACCTATTTTTCTCTGGGCTATGGGAAAAATTTCATCCCGTTTTGTTCCAATTAAAATCTCCGGTGTACTTGGATTTAAGATACACCATTTTAGTTGGAGATCCACCTGAGGTACTTTCACACCGCATCATTTTTGTTCTTTGACTTTAAAACTTTATTTGCATATGGCGCAGACTAAACAAAAGACTGATTTTCCTTAGCGCAAAACTTTGCTACAAACTAAGCCGTTGATTTTGCTACAAACAAATCTAATTTCTTCTTTTTCTAGGTATTAAAATGAATGGAAACATCCTATTGCTCCTCATCTTCACTTTTGTAATCAATCTGAGTCCTAGGAGCTTTACCCACAATCACACACTCATTTTCTTCCATATAGACTCGGTATCCTTTACGTACCAACTATCTAATACTAATAAGGTTATGTTTCAAAAACCTGCAACATAGTAAACATCTTGCATACTTGTTTTTTCCCCTTGTCTTGTTAGAATACTAACCATGCCTTTTCCTTTTGAGACACTGATAATGTTGTTATTTCCTAGAGTTACATCACTCTTAACTGAATCATCCAAACTAGAAAACAAATCTAGATTACCCTGTCATGTGATTACCGCAACTGACCGAATCCAAATACCCTAAATCACATGGACTCTATTTTGACGAATTACATTCAATAGGGGATAAATAAGGTATTGCTTCTATAATACTTGTGCATGCAATAAACATAGGTTTAGAAATAGAACTTCCAACCTGATTTTGATTTTGCCTCTCCTGATCATATTGCTTTTTCTTGCAATCTTAAGCATAGTGCCCATACTTTTTGCAATAATGGAACAAAACATGATACTTATCTTGTCTCGACCATAACTTTGTTCTTGCTATTTTCGTCTTCCACCGAGCTTGATGAACCACGCCACATCCTCCGGATGGACTTCTTCCTCTACCTCTTGGGCTGAAACTACCTATTCTTTTGCCATGACTCCTGGCGTCGAGATGCAAAAGCCTGATTTACACTTGCATGTGATCTATTCATCCTCTGTTCATGATTGATTAGTGATGCATGTAACTCATTAATATAAAACTGACTCAAATCTTTAATTTCTTCAATAACAATAACTAAAGGATCAAATTTCATAGGAAAACTCCTAAGCAATTTTTCAATAATCCTTTTGTCTTCAAGAGTCTCACCATGGGATTTGATTTGATTGACTAAGCCAACTACATAAGTAAAAAATGATTCTACAGAATCTAAATCTTTCATTGCCAAATTCTCAAAATCTCTATGAAGTAACTATAGCTTGGTGGTTTTTACTTTCTCCTTACCTTTATATGAAACTTGTAAAGTATCCCATGTAGTCTTTTCTTGATTGGATGCTGCCACTCTTGGAAGAATGATTTCATGCATTTCCTAATGAATATAGAAAAGAGATTTTCCATCCTTCTTTCGTAACTCCTTCAAAGTATCTTTCTCTACCTAAGAAAGTGTAGTATATGCTGTTGCATTTGTGGGCTCTGTGTACCCATCCTCAATGATCTCCCACACATCTTGAGATCTGAATAGCACCTTCAAGTTTAACAAGTATTCATAATTATTTCCATTAAATTGTGGTGTCTGCATGCCAGATGTAGAAGCCATAGCTTGCTACCAATTTAATAAGTTGCTGGAATAACCTTGCTCTGATACCAATTTGTAGAAAATATATAGTCTTATACAACAAACAACATAAAAGAAATAAACAGAACAATTAAATAACTTGTATAAACAAAAGAATATTCGAACCAACATTGTTGTGCATAATCTCCATTAATAAAAGCTTCATCATACTCAGAGCTTCAGCTCTTTACAATCAAGTTGTGCGTGTAATTATGTGCTTTCAATGCACATCCTTACTTGCTTGTAAAACAATAACAAACTGCTACTAATAAATAAGCTTCTATAGCTCTAAAAATAGAGCATTCTAAAATTAAACTCTTGCTTTAAAATAGTTGCATGTTGTGCATGAATTAAAACAAATTTATTTAAATTAAATCTAATCCTAAAAATAGGATAAAGCTGGGATAACTAAAGAAAACTAAATATATTTTATTCTCCTAAAAAGCTATAGTTGGAATTCACTATGCATGGGCATGCATATTTCAACACTCCCCCTTAATTTCAAACTGTAGCTTTCACTCTTCTAGAGCTGTGTTTTCTTTTTTAGATCTACCATGTGCAGGATCATAAAGTCCCAAACAATCTCTCAAATATTCAAAAACTTCTTTTGCTAAAACCTTTGTAAAAATGTCTGCAAACTGACCTTTGGATCTGCAAAATTCAAGATGAATTTCCTTTTGTTCACCACTTCCTAATCAAATTATACCTCATATCAATATGCTTTCTCCTCTTATGAAAAACATGATTTTGGGACAATGCTATGGCTAAGTTGTTATCACAAAAAAATTGTGTAGCTTCCTCTTGTTTTTTTTTGGAAATCACATCAACACTCTTCTCATCCAAACAACTTGACATGCTGATCTCAATTTCGGTACATACTACCGATTATATTGAAGATAGTGTGATAATGTGTCACTTCTTTGATGCCCATGAAGCCACTCCGGTTCTAAAGTGAAAATTATAGCCGGATGTGCTTTTCTCGATCATCTATACTTCTGTACTATCACTATCCATATAACCAATAAGTTTGAACTCATATGAACTTGAATAAAGAATTCCATGATTCCTTGTTTCATGTGCATACCTCAAAATTATTTTTCCAGCTTGCCAATGTGAATCTTTTGGAGATTCCATGAACCTTGATATGAGGCTCACACCATACATTATATCAGGCCTTGTGGCTGTCAAATACATAAGACTTCCAACCAATTTTTTAAATAATGTTGGATCCACAAACGATCCTTCATCCTCTTTGATCAACTTCAAACCCTTTGTAATCGGTGTTGGCGTTGGCTTACAATTCAACATGTTAAACCTTTTCAAAACATAATTTGCATACTTTTCTTGTGAGATAAAAACTTCACCTTCTGATTGTTGAACTTCAATGCCCAAAAATAATGCATAAGACCAAGATCTGTCATCTCAAACTCCTTCTTCATGGCTAATTTGAATGACTTTGTAGATAGATTTCCAGTAATGATCAAATCATCTACGTATAAACAAACAATTAAAATTTTACCATGCTCATTTATCTTGGTGTATAAGGTAGGCTCATTGTTCCTACTACTAAAACCATTCTCAATCAAATAAGAATCTATTCTGTTGTACCAAGCTCTAGATGCTTGCTTGAGACCATAGAGCACTTTCTTCAATCTGTATAATTTTCCTTCATGACCTTCTATCTCATAATCTTCTGGCTGATTTACATAAACTTCCTCTTCAAGGAATCCATTCAAGAATGTTGGTTTAACATCCATCTGATAAATAGGCCATTTGTTTTGAGCTGCAATTGCTAAAACCATTCTTACCATGTTTAAACGTGCTACTGGTGCAAATGTTTCATTGTAGTCAACTCCATATTTCTGTGTAAAACTTCTTGCGACCAACCTTGCTTTACATTTTTGTACTTTTCCATTAGCATTGTATTTTGTCTTGTAGACTCACTTGACTCATATCATTGCCTTTCCTTTTGGAAGATCCATCAGCTCCCATGTCTGATTCTTCTCTATAGCATCGATCTCATCATCCATGGATTTTTCCCAAACTTCATTATTTATAGCCTCTTCATAATATATTGGATCTGTAGCTTGAGAAAATAATGTAAAAATTGAAAATGAATTAGTTGTATCAACATTATAAATCTCACTTAGACTTCTTGTTTTCCGTTGTGCAGGACTATTCGATGCAGGACTGCTTTGTGGTGATGGAGTAGCTTCTAGTGTTCTCTGTGGTGTCTCTTGCATGGCTGAAGATGGCTGAAATATTGGTGACCTCCCGATTATAGATGGAGGTCTAGCTTGTGCTACAACTTGGGGTGTATGTCCAAGATTTGTAGATACAATACCTTGTTGCTATAAAATTTCATCTACTATATCATCATGCGGAATATTTATTGCTTTACGCATTGTTTTCTCTATACTTGCATCCCATGATTCATTCTTAATAAACTATACATCCCTGCTAATCACAACCTTTCCAGTGATTGGATTGTACAACTTGTACGCTTTTGTATTCTCTGAATACCCAACAAAAATACACTTTTCTCCTTTGTTGTCTAACCTATTCCTTAGCTCATCGTGTACATGTACATACGCTACACAACCAAAAACTCTAAAATTTAAAACAATGTGTTTTTATTAGTCCATGCTTGTTGAGGAACCATGTTCTTAACAAGTTTCATTAGACACATGTTCGAATATAAACGAAGTTGCTTCATCGCTTCTACCCAATAATGATTTGAAAGATGTTTTTCCTTCAACATACTTCTCGTCATCTCCATGATGGTTTTATTTTTCCTCTCTGCCACACCATTTTGTTATGGTGTATACCTAGTAGTAAACTACTTGTGTATACCATGATATCTGCGTAAAAGATCATAAACTCATTAGAAACATACTCACCTCCTCTGTCCATTCTAAGAACTTTGATGTAGTATTCACTTTGCTTCTCCACTAATGCCTTAAACTACTGAAATATATTAAAGGCATCTGATTTATTTCTCAGAAAATAAACCCATGTCTTCCTTTTGTAATCATCAATGAATGTCATAAAATAAATACAACCTCCAATAAAAGTTGTCTACATAGGTCCACATAAATCTAAGTGTACAATATCAAGTGGTGCACTTTCTCTTGTTCTTTTGCCAACTGGGAATGAATCTCTGTGTTGCTTCCCCAAAATACAACCTTCACATACCATTTCCTATTTCTAAAACAATGACAAACCTTTAACCATATTCTTTCTTTGTAATAAATTCAAACCTCCAAAATTCAAATTTTCATACCTTAGATGCCAAAGCCCTAATTCTTCCTTTATGACTAAATGAAAAGTTGATTGTGTTTCTTCAATGAGACTTAACTATATTAACATAGGAATCAACACAGGACTCACTTGCTATATAGCACAGACCTTATTTGCATTGGTATAGGACTCATCTATTTGAGCGCAGGACTCAACAAAAGATTGATTTGGCTTAGCGTAGGACTTTGCTGCAAATTGAGCTGCTGATTTTTCTACAAACAAATCTGATTTCTTCTTTTTTCCAAGTTTTAAAATCAATGGAAACATCCTATTTCTGCTCATATTCACTTTTGCAATCAACTGAGTGCTAGGATCTTTGTCCACAATCACACACTCATTGTCTTCCATATAGACTCGGTATCCTTTCTATACCAATTTTCCAATACTCATAAGGTTATGTTTCAAACCTGCAACATAGTAAACATCTTGCATACTTGTTTGCTCCCTTTGTCTTGTTAGAATACTAACCACACCTTTTCCTTTTACAAACAAAATGTTGTTATTTCCAAGAGTTACATCACTCTTAACTGAATCATCCAAACTAGAAAACAAATCTAGATTACATGTCATGTGATTACTAACTGAATCAAAATACCATACATCACATGGACTCTCTTTTGAAAAATTAGATTCAATAGGGGATAAACAAGGAATTTCTTTGACAATCCTTGTGCATAAAATAAACATAGGTTTAGATATAGAACTTCCAACCTGATTTTGATTTTTCCTCTCCTGATCATATTGCTTTTTCTTGCAATCATAAGCATAGTGCCCATAATTTTTGCAATAATGGCACTAAACATGAGACTTATCTTGTCTCTGACAATAATGTTGTTCTTGATACTATCCTCTTCCACATGAGCTTGATGAACCACTGCCACGTCCTCCAGATGGACTTCTTCCTCTATCTCTTGGGCTGAAACTACCTCTTATTTTTCCACGACTACCTAATGTTTGAGATGCAAAAGCCTAATCTACAGCGCATGTGATCTATTCATCCTCTTTTCATGGTTGATTAGTGATGCATGTAACTCATCAATATAAAATTGATTCAGATCTTTAGTTTCTTCAATAAGAAGAAACTAAAGGATCAAATTTCATAGGCAAACTCCTAAGCAATTTTTCAATAACCCTTCTATATTCAAGAGTCTCACCATGGGATTTGATTTGATTGACTAAGCCAACTACATAAGTAAAAAAAGATTCTACTGAGAATCTAAATATTTCATTGCTAAATTCTAAAAATCTCTATGAAGTTACTATTTGTAGCTTAGCGGTTTTTACTTTCTCCTTACCTTGATATGCAACTTATAAAGTATCCCATGCAGTATTTTCTTGGTCGCTATCACTCTTGGAAGAATTCTTTCATGCATTACACGATGAATATAGAAAAGAGATTTTCCATCCTTCTTTCGTAACTCCTTCAAAGTATCTTTCTTTACTTTAGAAACTGTAGTATACGTTGTTGCATTTGTGGCTCTATGTACCCGTCCTCAATGATCTCCCACACGTCTTGAGATCGAATAGCACCTTCATGGTAAATGACCAGTATTCATAATTATTTCCATTAAATTGCGGTGTCTGCATGCCGGATGTAGAATCCATAGCTTGCTACCAATTTAATAAGTTGTTGGAATAACCTTGCTCTAATACCAATTTGTAGAAAATCTGCAGTCTTATACAACAAACAACATAAAATAAATAAATAGAACAATTAAATAACTTGCATAAATAGAAGAATATTTGAACCAGCACTATTGTGCGTAATCTCCATTAATAAAAGCTTCATCATACTCAGAGCTTCAGCTCTTTACAATCAAGTTGTGCATGTAGCTGTGTGCTTTCAATGCACATCCTTACTTGCTTGTAAAACAATAACAAACTGCTGCTAATAAATAAGCTTCTACAACTCTAAAAATAGAGCATTCTAAAATTAAACTCTTGCTTTAAAACAATTGCATGTTGTGCATGAATTAAAACAGATTTATTTAAATTAAATCTAATCCTAAAAATAGGATAAAGCTAGGATAACTAAAGCAAACTAAATATAGTTTATTCTCCTAAAAAGCTACGGTTGGAATTCACTATGCATGTGCATGCATATTTCCATGGTAATCTCTCGTACTCTTCAACATCTCGTATCTTTGGAACAATACATTAACTAAAGAGATTCCACCGTCACTTGCTCAGCTTTTCATCTATGAAGACTCTTGATTTGTCTTACAATTAGCTAAACGGTTGAATTTCCACCGCTATTGGACTTCTCCCTCGTCTGGAAAGGTTGGACCTCATTTAACAATCTTAATGGGAACTTTTCTCTTGATCTTCTCCAAAATAGTAAGAATCTTAAACACCTTGATTTGTCGTAATTGACCATCCACTTTTCACCAAAACGGATGCCTTCATTTAAATTACAAGACTTGCACTTGGCTTCTTGTAACATTGAAGGTGTCTTCCCTCCATTCCTTTCAACACAATATACACTATCTCGATTTGGATCTCTTTATGAATATTCTTTTCGAAACATTCCAGCTTGGCTTGGTGATTTTATGAATCTACAATACGTTAATTTGTCTCATGATAGCTTCGTAAGGTAAAATTCCTTTCACCTTGAACATGGGGTATTTTTTCTAGGTAGACATGCAAAATAATTTGTTTAATGGTTGTCTTCCACTCACTTCAAGGACTTCATCGATTTGGATCTATTGGATCTATCACAAAATGGATTTGAAGGTGTTATTCTGAGAAATTTGGTAGCCTTATACTTGTAATTTGGTTCTTAACATTTTCAAAAAATAATCTTACTAGTGGTATTCCTTCTTCCATTGGTCTTCTACATAAACTAGAGATTTTGGATGTCTCAAAGAAAAAGTTATCTGGTAAAATGCCATCAAGCCTCAATAATTTCTCTTCTTTAGAAATATTGAACTTGGGAAATATGTATTTGATAGAGAGGTTCCATTTTAGATAGGAATACTTAGTAAACTCAAGACAATACACCGAATGTCAATATGCTTAAGCGAAGGTTGCCATCAATTCTTCAAAATTGTTCTATTTTGGAGATTCTAAACCTGGGTAATAATTTATTTATAGGAAACATACCCTTATGGTTAGGACAATTATCTAAGTTGATGATACTTGTTTTGAGATATAATAATATTCAAGGGAGCATTCCACGCCAATTAAGCAATCTTTCTAGTCTCCATGTTCTAGATATTTCACATAATCATTTGATTGGTGGTATGTCATCACAACATACAACTTTGAAATATTTGATGGAACGACAAGTCAAAATACCAAACCCCATCTATAACTTGGAAAATTATAAGCTGGGATTTTTTTACTATAAAGAAGAGATCCAAGTGAGCAACAAAGAAGCAGATTGGGTGTATGTTAGTTCTGTTTTGTTACTTATAACTTGCATTGATCTATCTGTGAATCAACTATCAGGTGAGATTCCTTCAGAAATTGGTAGCTTAAAAGGTCTTCACACCTTGAACTTATCAGGGAACATTCTTTCAGGAGAGATTCCAATTACTTTTGGAATGCTAGAGCAAATAGAGTCACTAGATCTTTCCAATAATACATTGCATGGAAGGATTCCAAATGAAATGTTAAATGTTTCTTATCTGAGCCACTTCATTGTGTCTAACAACATGCTTTTGGATGAATTCTAGTTGGGGTCAATTTTCTACATTCAATTCAACCTATTTTATGGGAAACCCGCTCGTTGTGGGTTTCCGGTTAATAATAGATCTTATAAATGTGGGAACAAATCAAATTAGAAATGGATCTGTTTCTAGAAAAATAGATATGATGAGGGAGAATAAATTCCATGAGATTAGTATGTAGAGTGGATGACAAATGTGGCTACCGGGTTTTGGGGTGTGTTTGGAATCTTAATTCAAAAAGGAAATATTTATGAAGATACATTCAAATCTTATATAAGATGGGCTATAACTTGGTAAATAGACTTAAAAGTGGGTAATAATATTTAATAATGTAACATTTTGTTAGATAGATATTTTACTTATGATAAAATTGAATGGTTTTTCCAATATTAAAATTTGAAAGTTATGAAGAATTAATGGATGCCAAATGTAATCATGGTAATTTAATTAGTAAAATTCAATTGTTCTAAGTTAAATTTCAAGGACCATTTTGATACATATTATAGTGATTGATATCCACACCACCATCTAGATATATAATTATTATTTTATTTTAATATTACGAGTATACATGGGCATATAAATATGACAACAATAATTATTTTATTAAGAAATAATTTAATATATTATTTAAAATATTGTGTTATATATTTTTACCATAATTTATTGATACAACAAAAAGCTTTTGTTGATTTGCGAGGTTTTCATGCTAAATTTTCATTAAAAATAAATATTGTGGGTTTCTTGTATTCATGTGTGTTTGAGTCAATATTTATGAAAGGTATGTATTTTTAATACAAAGAAAAGTAATGAGTACAATTTACAACTTTGAATTTCTCATACTTACCTCTTCCCTTATTTTTTAAAAATATATTAAAAAATTAATAATAAACATTACAAATTACTTATATGTATGTATATGTAATGTGTGTACTTTTGTAATATTTTAATTATTTCATAAATTCGTCATATATTTATCAATTAAATATAAAATAAATTTTATAACATCAATTTTTTAACCCGTCCACTAACAACATCCAATAAATTTATGCTTGACTATTGATTTCTAAAAAATATTTAAAATAAAATCTATTTTATTGATCATGTTAATATTAAAATAATTTTCTTATTAAAATTTATTGTATTGTTATATTTATTATTTTTTCAAAAAATAATATGAATTACTATCAACTTAATAATAATATTTTCCCGTAGGCATCCACCTTTGAAGATGCCCCTGTTGGAAAGTGTCAAATTCTGGTCACTCCAATGTTTGTTATTTTAACTTTGAGGTTGCTGAATTTTGTTAGCATTAGTTTAGTTTAATACATTGTTTGTTGATGGACAAGATTATAACTATCCTCCTTCCTCCCACAACCTTTATATATGGGGTTATGCTCATTTGTTTAATACAAAGCACGACTTGTTGAAAAGGGTTATGCTCGCAAGAAGAAGGAATTGACTATGATGAGACCTTTGCACCCATCGCTAAGATCAAAACCATCGAGTTTTCGTGCACCTTGGCACCACAAAATGGATGGAAACTTCGGTAGATGGATGTCAAGAGTGCTTTTACGAATGGTGATCTTAAAGAAGAAGTATACATGGCCCAAATGAAGGATTTGTAGATGAGCATCAACCACAAAAGGTATGTCGTCGATAAAGTCAATTTATGGACTCAAACAAGCACCTACGGCATGGTATATAAAAATTGATGATCACCTATTGCAGCATGGATTCACTCGTAGCCCCTCAGATACAAATTTTTATATCAAGAAGGTAGGAACAAAGATTGTTATTCTAGTTTTGTATGTAGATGATCTTGTGATCACAAGAAGTTCTAACAATCTTATGGATGATGTAAATAATGATCGAAGAAATCATTCAACATGAGCTATTTGGGGCTACTTCACTACTGTCTTGGCTTAGAGATATGGCAGAAGAAGAATCATATCTTCATCTCCCAGATGAAATATGCCAAGACTCTCCTAGAGAAGTATGGAATGTTAGATTGTAAACCAATGTCCACACCTATGGAAAAAGGTTTGTAATTATCTAGATTCCGGATTCACCACAGTAGATGGCACTCACTACGGGAAACTTGTGGGGAGTTTCACTTACTTGACTTATACCGGGCCGATCTTTGCTTTGTAGTGAGCTCTCGCCAAATTTATGCAGAACCGAAGAAATGTCATTGGATAGTAGAAAAGCATGTGTTGAGATATGTCTGAGGTACAGTTGACTTTGGTCTCGAGAATAAGAAGAACACTCAGTTCTTCTTACGGGGGATATAATAACTCAGACTATGCGGGATCCGTTGATGACAGAAATCCACTTCAAGGTATGTTTTCATCTCGGATCTGGACCTATCTCATGGATTAACAAGAAGTAAACTATTGTTGCTCTCTCATCCACCGAGGCTGAATACCACGCTGCACAAGGAGCTGTGTGTGAAGTGATTTGTTTGTGTCACATTCTTACAAATATAGGCTCCAATTCTCCACATTCAACTAGAAATTTCTTTGTATTGTTATATTTATTATTTTTTCAAAAAATAATATGAATTACTATAAACTTAATAATAATATTTCACTGTAGGCATCCACCTTTGAATATGCCCCTGCTAGAAAATGTCAAATTCTAGTTGCTCCAATGTTTGCTATTTTAACTTTGAGGTTACTTGAATTTCAGATTTGTTTCTACGAGTCTTAGATGTTTACTTTCCTAAATATTCATGATAACTCTATCATGATTTAGAGGCAAGAAGGGTGAATTTTGTACACGAAATTGGAGGTCCGATGACCACCATTTGAGGTGAGGGAATCAATGGGGTATACATTTTAAGAGCATGTAAGATTTTGTAGCTTCGTGGGGAAATTGGGATGCATTCATATTAACTCTAACTCATTTGTTTGACCAGACATGATCTTTTGCTCAAATGGAGACAAGGAATAAATTATCACCTTCATATGCATTGATTCACCTTTTTTAATTTAGTTGTCTATTATGCCCGTAAGATTAAAAATGTATAGTTTTCTATGTAAATTACCAAGTGACTTCGATTATATAAATAATTATTATTGATGTCTCTCCCTTTTATGATATATTCTCAATTATGCTTAATTTACTTTTCAAATCTGATAATTCACTCTAGGTAGCCTAAGAAAAAATCAACATCATAGTGGTAAATGAGGTGATATTTGGGCTCCCATTATTAGAAGGAGTATCCAACTAAGAAAAACATCATACTCCTGCCTTCCATGCTAAAATACAAGCTCTAGAACATGCTTTGGACATCCATCAAAACATAAAAGATAGAGTAATTTTTTTAAATGTTGTAGATAAATTCCAAGCTATGGAACATTACATAAGGCATGTGAATTTTTTTGACAAAATGCCTCAAAAACATTGTTTCATGAACATCATTGATTGTAGGATATGCACAATGTAATTGGCAAGTGTAGAGACAAATTCCAAATTAACATGTGGGGGTTATGTGGAGGTGTTTTATGGGTTTCTATAGATCACATATGAACATAGGATTAGTCTCCGAGTACTTACATCCATAATGAATTTTGATTTGGATCCTAAAAATGATGCAAATTTATTTTATTCTCTCAAATATCTATGCATAATTGGACAAGTGGGGTGAGGCTCAAATGATATGGATATTAATTAAAGATAAAGATATTAAGATCACACTAAAAATCATGAATCATAGATTGAATATACAAATAGAGGAGATCTATGTAAAGTTGGAGAAAATGGCTTGAGAGACAAAGGCAATAAGTTTTTTTCATATTAAATAGGGTTACTTAATGATGTGGAAGTGGAGGAAAAATAATCATTTCTCTCGGCACCATAGTAAAAAAAGTTGGCAACTACATTTGGTTGGTTACACACACTCCCCTAGAAAAGCTCATTACATGGTTGTTAAGAACATTCGATTATGTGCCCATTTCACACTATACACATAAATTAACTCCAAGATTTTTTCCAGAGAGATTGTTGTGAGAAATGGGAACACGTTCCTTCTTTTTAACAAGGGATAATGTTTTTGAGGTGATAATTGGTTATGCTAAATAAATCTTTTAAAAGGGATAATGTTTTTGCGGTGATAATTGGTTATGCTAAATAAAGCAATCTAAAAAATAAGATTTCACTATAATAATGTGTCATGTACTTGATTATTCTTAGTTTCTAGAAAAAAATTGTTTAGTTTTAAGTTTACATACAATTCATTCTAAATTATAACTCCAAAAACCTAACATTATTATCCTCTCCAACGTAATTATCAACTCATGTACAATTGATAATATATGTTCTATCTTCATTATCTCATTACCATATGCGTTATATATGTCTTACGAGTAATACATTGAATGGAAGGATTCGAAACTAAATGATAACCATTTATTTTCTCTTTTTAACTGTTTCAGATAACACGCTCCTATATCTTATAGGGTACATGAATTTGATTTTCCCTTTTCGGTGATTGGTAATTAGAGAAAAGAAACCATAACCAAAATTTGGAGATGTTCTAATTTTTGAGAGGAAGAAGAAAGAGAAAACAACGGAAGGTGACACTTGGGTTTAAGGTGTAATGGCCCGTTCAATGTGGACCTCGTTTCTATCCCTTTACCTTGTGTAAAAAAATCAAATGTTTATTTGCGTTTCCATTCGATCATGAAGTAATTGCTTCCTTTTTGCAGAGTTAGTTGAGAGTCCCTTCTTTGCGTCATTATTCCTTATGTCGTTGGGTGCTTGCTTGTTGTGGAGGGTGCCCCGTAACATCACTTATGAGCATCCTCATTTTAGGATTATCACATTTGGATTATCATGTTGCTTTTTGACGTATTGCTAAAAGTTCTTAAGTCATTTTAAAAACCTTCTCAAGGTAGTTGGGAATATTCAAATAAAGGGACTTTTTTTTAGCTAATTTTTTTATCATTCTCTTTGACTGACCTAGCTCCATGGATGCATTGGATTTAATAGCTAATTAATAGGGATTTTATACTTTCACCCACCAATATAGTATCCCTTGTGTTTGGCATGAGGGATAATTTTTCCTTGAGCTAAATTTAATTGTTTTGGTTGCTTTTTTGGTGGGTGGGGCGGTGTTCAAAATTGAGCCCGTCAGAGCCCGTCAAAGGGCTTCTAACCCGTCAGAAAAGTGTAGAAAAATTTTGGCCCGTAAAAAGAAATTCAAAATATAAAAATTGTTTGACAATTTGGAAGCATAACATTTTAGTAAAAATGTCATATGAAGGGCAAAATTCGAAAATGTCATTTGGAGCCGGAGGGACGAGAAATTTGGGACCTGAGGCTGAGACAGTGAGACGCTAAGTGTGCATTCTAGAATCTAAACCACAGTGTAGTGTGTACCCACTCAGCGCAGATTCCTAAATCTAATTCCCTGGCAGGCTGGCACAGTGGCACCGACCACGTTTATAGTTATTAGCAATGACATTTAGCGTTGGAGCCTGGAGGGACAGTGACAGTGGGCGTCACGTCACTCACGCCATTGACAAAGAACAGGTTACAGCAGTTGCATTATTGCATAGCCATAGATAGCTAATGACATTTAATGTTTTAAGTAGCTTGAAGCCTTGAACACGGCTTTGGAGGGACAGTGACAGTAGACAGTGTTGACAAAGATGAGAGTGCAGTTGAATCAATTAATTAGGTGTTGTAATTTGTAAAGATTTGTATTGACACCGTCCACAGTTGGAGCCTGAAAGTCCAATAAACATTAACTCTAACTGTATCCCATGTGCAAATGAATTAAAAAAAATTTTAATTGGAGCTGTATTGAATGCCATTGCCAAAGTCTAGAATCAGATGCTCACGGAGTCACGAAACTGGCAAACTGTTACGGTGTTAGTGTTACCTATAGCCTGCTGCCATATTGTGGCACGACTTCAGTATTATCACTATGATTTACAATTAAAACTTTATATTTGCGCAGATAGTATGAGTCTATGACCTCATTTCCTTTTCCCACAGACTCAAACCAGTTAGTGGGCCGTGGCTAATCAGATCAGCTCACTCGTTTGAATATTTAATTGGAAATTGGGAGACTGCGCGGGCATCTGGTTTTGTAACCATGAGTACAATCTTTTGGAGTCTTTGTAGTTGACAGATGAAGACGTGATCGTTGAGCACAGGTACTTAACTGTACACACATATACTCTTATACAAATTGAATCAGAAAGTTTTGTTCCAAATATAAAGTTAAAAATGCATCTCACAGTTAATACATGCTTAAGTAGTACTTAGCGGCTTTCATACAAATTGAATCAGAACTTATTGTGTGTTGTATAGTGTACTTAAAAGGGTTAAGCAGGATTCGGGAATGAGCATGAGTAGTTAATGCAACTACACATTAAAAATCTCATTTGGATTGTGGAACTGGAGAGGCCCAATACGTTGTATGAGTTTGTAAGTTAAATAAGTATTTCATCATTTTCAGATTTCTATTCAGGGCTGAGGGGCAGACTGGTTGATACAAATTAAGGTACAGAATCAAAGGGACCAGTTGGGGTATTGCTTTCATCTTGCTTCAGATATTGAAACAGGTACACTTGTGAGTCAGCTTATACTGAAAAATAGAATAAACTCTGCACAGTTTATATTTTCATTACTAAAAGTATCGATTAAACACTTCTCCATCTTAAAATTAGATATTATTGTTAGTGCAATCTTATATTTGAGATTTTAGTGTTGCATGATTATACAAATTACTCTAAATTATTTTCTTAAATATTCTCTAATCTCTAATTGTAAATTATCAAAATAATACACAAAAATTCATGTGAAAACACTATTTTGATATTTTTATAATTATTTCATTGGAATAGGTGACAAGTGTCGTGTAAGAAGTTTGAGAAAATGGCTTCCATTGGTCGTCCAAAGAAGGATAAAAAACAATTGTCACTTGCTGATGCATTTGGCATCTCTCGGCATTCTAGTCAACCATGTGATTCTCAAAATGAAGAATTTGATATTCTTGCACAAGAAGAGCATGAGTTAGATGGAGCAGAATTTGGGGAAGAGGAACACCCATCAAAGAAACCTAAAAGGACATTCGAGGCCAAATGGAAAACAAGATTTCCATGGGCTTATGCTATAAAAGACTGCAATGGTGTAGAAAGGATAAAATGTTCTTGGTGTGTCAAATATAAGAGAGATACTCCATTTGCTAAAGATGGAAGCACCACCCTTCAAGTTAGTGGCCTTCTTACCCATGCAGAATCAGATCCTCATAAATTTTCATCACAACGTTTGGAGGGAGAAAATAAACAAAGTAACATTCCAATCACTAAACACATAGAACTAATGGTAGATGCTGAGAAGGAGAGAATCATATCAGTGATGGAAAATATGTATTTTGTTGCCATACATGATTTATCTTTGGAGCTCTATAAGCCGATTTGTGACTTGAACAGGTATAAAGGAACTCCACACATGCCTCTCACAAATGAATATTCTGCATATACAAATACAACATCTGGAAAAGAGTTTTTACAAGCTGTTAAGGAGGTTTATTGGAAAAAGTTAAAAGATGATATATTTCATAGTCCATTTTATTCTATTTTAGTTGATGAAAGCACTGATTGTACTATGGAACAACATTTGATTGTTTATATTACATACTTGACAAATGGAGGAAGAGGTCAATGTGTAACAAAATTTATACGACTCCTTGAAATAAAGGATGGAACAGCTCAAGCTATGTATGATGCCGTGATCACTCTTTTGACAGAGATGAATTTATCCTTAATGAAGTTAGTTGGATTTGGATCTGATGGGGCATCTGCCATGAGGGGAATTCGTGAAGGTTTGTCCACAAAGCTTCGTCGAGATGCTCCTCATTTATTAGATATTCATTGCATAGCTCATCGAGAAGCATTAGCAGCAAATGATGCTTCATCTCATTTTCCAGAGTTGCAGTTTATTGATAAATTTGCAAATAAAATATATTCATGGCTTGGAAAATCTGCTAAAAGACATGGAGCATTGAGAGAGTTGATGGAGTCATTTCAAATCAACGAGGTTGGAAGTGTTACAAATTCATCAAATTAGGTGGCTTTCTAGAGGAAAGGTCATGGAAAGACTTGTCAAACTCATGCCTGCTTTGTTGAAAGAATGGGAATTAGAGGAGAAAAACATGTATGATTTGGCAACAATATTTCAGGTACAATTTTGCATCCATTTACTTGCAGATGTGCTTATTGAGTTAAATAAGCTGAATAAAAAATTTCAAGAGGATCATATTGATATTACTTCCATTGGGACTACATTAGATATCACAGTTGACATGCTTCGTAGGAGATTTCAAAGAGGCATATTTGGGACAGGTACTCTACATACATCATCTTTTCTAACCAGGGCACAAGGAGGATCTCTTGAGTTTGCAGATGGAACAGGTACATTGCATGTACATGCATTGAGATTTGAGAGCTTGCCTAAGTCACACAAGATCAGGGACACTAGATGATTGCATTGAATTGGGGAAAAGCTTTATAATTAAGGTAATTGATTCTCTTGATACAAGATTCACTGAGATTTACCTATATTTAATCTTTTGCTAAATTTTTGGTCCTCGTAATTACTACGAGGAGACAGAAGATAGAGATCGTCAAACAAAAAGATGGCTAACATGTTTATGTGACAAATTTAGTGTTGGAAACTCGCCTATTGTGGACAGTGTTAAATGTTTGGGTGAGATGGATGAATTTATTTGTACTATTTATAGATCATATCCAAAAAAACATATGTTTGGAGCATGGGATCTATGTGGCGGTGAACCTGAATGGTTTGACGGGTTTCCATGTTTGATGAAACTATGGCAAGCTATTCTTGTAATTCCAGCAAGCACAGCCGTATGTGAAAGAGGTTTTTCAAAGTTAAATAGGATAAAGAATGATGATAGATCCAGGCTTTCTTTGAGCACATTGGATATGCTAATGTTTCTATCTCTTTGTGCACCTCATGCTCTAAATGAGGTAGATTGGGATGCTATTTATGATGCATGGAAGAATAAAAAAACTCGAAAACCGCTTCCATTAGACAAATAGATGGTGAGTTTTTGGAAGTTCTTTCTATAAAATATGTTCTTTATTGTTTTTTATTTATAAAAAAATTCTTTGGAAGTTTAGATAAGTGTTTTCAATATTTTACTACTAATTTAATAAGATTTTTTTTCGAAATAATTGATGAATACTTGTCAAGAACATTTGACTTGGTCTAAATGTTGATCAATGTGTCTTGTAATGACTTATATCTCATTTTGTGTTTCAGGTATTTTCTTTTTTGAAGGGAGCCTAAAAAATGTGTTGGTGATATGTTTTGCTTACATTGAGGTGAACACGAGAAACATTTCTATTTAGATCACACATTTTTTGGTAGTTTGATATTTTTCTTGATACTATTTATTAGATGAAACATGAATTATTTTTATACAACTAATTATTTTTTCTCTTATATTTAACAAATTAAATTTGAGTAAAAGAACCTTGTGTTGTCATTAATTTTTAGGTTCATTATGTGTGTTAAAAATTTTGTTCGTCACTTTGTAATTCCAATGTCAATTAGAGAGTTTAATTTTAAATTTTTATTGGATCTCACAATATAACTTATTCATTACATTATTTATGAAATGGAATTTATTACATTTTAAGGGGAGACACTCTTATTAGATATGATACATTGACATTTTTAATTTGTAAAATCACCCATCTAAAAAAATGAAATCTTTCTTTGTAAAAAGTGTTCAATTTTTTACGACATGTGTGATTTATTTACTATTTTCATATGAAGTGTAAAATGATTATACTACTTTTCATAGTTGAAGGGTTGGTCCAATATTTACCCTTCACAATGAAATTGGGACTAGCCCTTCAAATTTGATCACTGATGCCAGCTGAATAATTGCAGAGCGTCATCCTTTCTCAGTTGTTGCAAAGTAAAAACAAGAATTTCATCATCGAAAACACTCTTATCCCGGGTGGTAACAATGACTCTGCTACCTGCTCCAAGCCACTGTGCGCCCAGAGCTTCAATCTGTTTTTGTGATCCACATCGTCCAAAACAACAAGAGCTCGAATGGATTGTAAACGTTCTCTCATTAAAAATTTCCCATGATCAACATTGTTCACCCTAATTTTTGTTTTCAATACATCTTGCAAGATTTGCCTTTGCAATTTGCATACTCCATCGACGCGCCAAGCATTGGCCCTAACATCCGAGACAAAGGAAACCGCTTCAAATTTTCTGAAGATGTCATTATAAATAGCCTTAGCTAGCGTGCTTTTACCAATTCCTCCACCACCCCAAATCCCGACTGTAATTGCCCTGTCATTCACACCAATCTTCAGTAAATCGATCACTGCATCCATCTGATTTTTAAGTCCAACTTCATAGTTTGTGACATTCAACGGAACATTGTTCAATGTATTTAGAACATCGAAAACAACACGCTTCACAAGTTTTCCCTCGTACCTGCAATGGCACCAGGTTTCGACGTTATAAATAATGAGAATTCGTTTGAAACTTGTAACAAAAAAATCCAGAATGTACTGACCCGGACGTTGTCTGCAAAGACCATCCGGAAAGAGAGGAGACTCTTTCCAAAGCTGTCTTCCATTCATTTATGGTCTCTGGTTTGTGCCTGCCTTTCATGGAGTGATACCAAAAAGCTGCGGCGTATTTGCGCTGGTCTGGATATCTGACATCTGCAGGTTCGACGCCGTAGAACAAAGGAATAATAAGGCCTTTGGATTTTGACATCTCTGTAACTTCCTTGAGGCACCATGCAGATTTGGCATAATTTGGTGATAAAACTGGAATGTGGATGTCTGTCTCCTCAATAGCCCGCTTCAATCTCTCACTGATTTTGTCCCCTGCTTTTATTTCTTTGCTGTCCAGGAAAACATGAACGCCTGCACCACTCAAGCATTGGAAGAGATGGTCCACCAGATTCTGCCTTGTGTCCTCTCCACGGAAGCTTAGAAATACATGATACTTCTTATTCTCCAGCGAAATCTTCTTCAACGGACGGTACTCCTCCATTGTTTTCCTTCATATGAGTTTTACAGCAAAACCAGAAAGATTTCACAATTTTCTTTTCTTTATTTGTAGGTCAAATTCCGCTTTAAAGTTACAAGAAAAGCTTCGAAAGTTCCGTCTTTCGACCACCAGATTCGATGAAACCAAAGCAAACCATCGATAGTCTCGTACACGATTCCGAACTTGCATTGAAATTTCACGATTCTTGATATTCTCGTCGGCTCGTCGCGAGTTCTAACAAATTTTGCACATTCCTCGTTTCTATCAAACTTTTCTTGAGTCTGTCTTTTCCTTTGCTTGGCCGGTGGGCCGGTGGCTATCGTTTTTCACGGAAAACCAAACGGTGTTAAAACTGTCAATCGTACAATGTACAATCTATGTTGCCAGGAAACGGAAACGGAAACGTGTACGAAACGCGGAAACGGCAATTTTCAAAAAACCTTGGATACGAAACGTTACGGGAAACGTCTGTACAATATATTATTAATATATATATATGTGTGTGTGCATAGTACTCATTTTAAAATTGTACTCCATACACCATAAGTGATAAGAATAACTGATAAAACACTCAAAATATTTTGTATTCATTGAAATTATACATTATTATCATGTATACTTATCTCTAGGAGACTAGGACGTTTCGAAGGAGTTTCCGTTTCCGAAACATTTCGAAACGTTTCGGAAACGGAAGCGGGGGCCTTAGGCATTTCACAGTAGCAGAGTGTACAATGTACAATGTGTAAAATGTGAATGCCTAAAGTTAAATGTTATTAGATTTAGAGGGATAGTTATTATTTTTGTAGTTGATGTTGATAAGGGGTGTGATTGATTTTGTAAGTATAGGAATATAGATGAACCACTACATTTAGTGAATTAAAAAACTGTTGTATTTCTTTTTACAGTGACATATTATTGCCTCCTATTACTATGTGGATTGAAAGTACTATTAAGAAAATAAATGAATATTACTTGTACTTTTGTTATGTACATATTTGCATCCTTGTAGACTATGTGAATGTACTATATTTTTCCATATAACTAATATTCTTTTCCTTTAGCAACATATGCAGTTTTTATCCTCAAAATTTTACATCTTACACGTAGTTCTCATTGGAACTCCACATGCATTTCAATTGTATATAGTTTATTGATTTTGACTATTTCTGCATTTGTATGTCATCAAACAATGCATTGTTCCTTGCTGACTCGCAAACGTATTCATGTTTAGTGCAAAAAAATGGCCACAAAAGCCTACTACTCACGATATAAAATCTGCAAATGTACGAAAGTCTTCATGTATTCATGTTTAGTTCAAATAAACTACTCCGCAAAACTTAGATGTCTCGTGTACCGTACTCATCAGTAGTAGGAAGTTTTATGTTCGCCATGGTGTGCACCAGACTTGACATTGCACAAGTAGTGGGATTAGTCAGTCGTTACATGGCAAATCTCGGATATGATCATTAGACGATTGTGAAGTGGATTCTTAGATATTTGGGAGGCACTTCGATGCTACTATTTGCTTCAGTGGGAGTAGTCTTCAGGTAAATGGTTTTGTGGATGTCAATTTTGGTGGTGACAGAGATAAGAGAAAGTCTACTATAGGTTTTCTTTTCTCCTTAGCAGGAGTGCAGCTATCTGGGTCTCTAAGCATCAATCGGTGGTAGATTTTTCCACTACTAAAGCTGAATAAAATATTGAGAGACCTTTGCCTGTGGTTTTTTTCCTAGTACATACCGAGTTTTCCACATAATATCTGTGTATGTGTTTTAGACCTGTTAATTTCATATTTCTTTCATTGTGATTGTTTCTCTCTACACTGGTTGTTTTTCTAACAATTTTGGATCTCCATTTATAGATGAGGAGATGCAACCAAGATAGCAAACAAATTCTTGCAAAGACATCAACATTTTTGTTATGTATTTGAAGAAAGGCATTGTCCAACCAAAACAGATCTTTGCTTATCTGAAGCCACCCATCACAAAATAGAATTTTCAATTGAGGCACTGAAATAAAAAGAAACTACTCAACAAACAAGGTAAAACTAAACTTATTGAAGACCTAACATATTTGAAGAAAGCCATTGTTCAACCAAAATAGATCCATGCTTATCTTAAACCACTTGTCACAGAATAGAATTGGGGCACTGAAATAAAAAGAAACTACTCAACAAACTAGATAAAACTAATCTTATTGAAGATCTTAACAGACTCCAAAATGAAGAATTTGAGGAAAACAGAGAAAAGTAGTGGATGCAAGGAAACAAGGAAAAATTGTTGTTATCTGCAATGGCAAGCCCTAGATTTGAGATACACATCAGTTGTATTGGACTAAACTTTGTCCCAATGCCACCTCTTTCGACTTGATGCCAACAATAGAGTTTCAATTTACTGTAATTCCCAACACTTCGAAATTGTGGTGTACTGCTCATTTTCTCTCTAAGATCCTCAAATGATGAATTTAAAAGAAGGGATATCACCTTATTTGGAAACATGACACAATGGAGATAACACACAAGCTACTTAAGGACTATAGCTCATGGTAAGAATTAGCTCTTAACAATTTCACAGCTAGACATTGGATGTCCTTTCTTGATACATATGCCCCTTGACATTATCCCACAACCCTAATTGATCCATGTCAGCATCATGAGCTTTGAAATCGATTTTAGTTAATCCATCCCTCGTTATACCATTAGAAATCTGGTTTTTATTTTCAATTGAGGCACTGAAATAAAAAGAAACTACTCAACAAACAAGGTAAAACTAAACTTATTGAAGACCTAACATATTTGAAGAAAGGCATTGTTCAACCAAAACAGATCCATGCTTATCTGAAACCACTTGTCACATAATAGAATTGGGGCACTGAAATAAAAAGAAACTACTCAACAAAATAGATAAAACTAATCTTATTGAAGATCTTAACATACTCCAAAATGAAGAATTTGAGGAAAACAAAGAAAAGCAGTGGGTGCCGGGAAACAAGGAAAAACTATTGTTATCTACAACAACAAGCCCTAGATTTGAGATACACATCAGTTGTATTGGACTAAACTTTGTCCCAATGCCACCTCTTTTGACTTGATGCCAACAATAGAGTTTCAATTTACTGTAATTCCCAACTCTTTGAAATTGTGGTGTACTTGCTCATTTTCTCTCTAAGATCCTCAAATGATGAATTTAAAAGAAGGGATATCACCTTACTTGGAAACATGACACAATGGAGATAACACACAAGTTACTTAAGAACTATAGCACACGGTAGGAATTAGCTCTTAACAATTTCACAACTAGACATTAGATGTCCTTTCTCGATACATATTCCCTTGGAATCATCCCATAACCCTAATTGATACATGTCAATATCATGAGCTTTGAAATTGATTTCAATTAATCCATCCCTCGGTATACCATTAGAAATCTGGTTTTTATTTTCAATGGAGGCACCGAAATAAAAAAGAAACTACTAAACAAACAAGATAAAACTAAACTTATTGAAGACCTAACATATTTGAAGAAAGGCATAGTTCAACCAAAATAGGTCCATGCTTATACGAAACCACTTGTCACATAATAGAATTGGGGCACCTTTGAAATGAAAAGAAACTACTCAACAAACTAGATAAAACTAATCTTATTGAAGATCTTAACATAATCCAAAATGAAGAATTTGAGGAAAACAGAGAAAAGCGGTGGATGCAAGGAAACAAGGAAAAACTATTGTTATCTACAACAAAGAAGCCCTAGATTTGAGATACACATCAGTTGTATTGGACTAAACTTTGTCCCAACACCACCTCTTTCGACTTGATGCCAACAATAGAGTTTCAATTTCACTGTAATTCCCAACTCTTTGAAATTGTGGTGTACTTCTCATTTTCTCTCTAAGATCCTCAAATGATGAATTTAAAAGAAGGGATATCACCTTATTTGGAAACATGACACAATGGAGATAACACATAAGCTACTTAAGGACTATAGCACACGGTAAGAATTAGCTCTTAACAATTTCACAACTAGACATTGGATGTCCTTTCTCGATACATATGCCCCTTGGCATTATCCCACAACCCTAATTGATCCATGTCAGCATCATGAGCTTTGAAATTGATTTCAGTTAATCCATCCCTCGGTATACCATTAGAAATCTGGAAATTACATTCCATATTCATTATACAGTAAAACATATTGGGGGAGCCTTGTTTCACGTCACAAACAACCATTTCCATGCCCCAATTGTCACATATTTTGATGGTATTTGCAAGTTGATGTGAGGCCATTTCAGGTTGTAAAACCATTGATGCAGACCAAAACAACTCTGTAGCTGCAAACTTAAACAATATCTCCTAATGACTAGTCCAAATAGATGAGGAAATTTCCTTTAACCTAGTATGTTCACTTATATATCACCTTCCCCATTTACAAAAGATTTCAAACACGAATGCCACAATAATTTTCATTGCAGTAGACACAAATAAGTAATATAATTGTTTCCTTAAGCAAGAGTAACTTGGAAATCTTTACGAGTCTTTGAGCTTTAAGCACAAACTAAGGAAAATATTGTCCTAGATAGGCCATCTAAAGCTAAATAGGAAATCTCTGTGACAAAATCTTTCCTTATCAATATGCCTCTGCATTCAATGGAGAACTTGTAAGAGGGTCCACACACCCCATAAACCCATCCTTTAGAGAAACCATTACAGATTAAAACTTTAAGGTGATTTAACAGATATTATAATTATTATGCAAAGCTGCAAAAGAGAAAAGGCAATATTAGACACTCCTCCAAAATAAATATAGGCATGCCTATCAAGCCCTAATATAAACCATATTGTTATACTTAGTATCAATCCCACGACTATGGCCTTGGATGTTTATTATCTGAGCTCCCATGCATTAATTTCATATTTCTTAAGGCATGGCCTTCAAAAATGACACTTGAAATATGTGTAGCCCAACAAAGGCAACCAAAACACAAGATTCAACTAATTTTGTGCACAAAAGAATATTGTATGGTTGTGTTAATCAGTCTAACAAACAAGGATGAGATCTTTAAAAAGGATCCTTTAACAATACAAGCTTATTAGTAAGGTATTAAAATGTTGGTTCCAACCCTTCTAAAGAGGATCTGATAAAATTCCTGGATTGGGAAAGCTTATAATCCCTCTCGAATTTTGTAATTAGAAGATATTTAAAGTGATAGGCACAATTCTAAGAGAATTTATCAAACTAATGGATTTCACTAAAAAATAGAGATGGGCTCATACCTCATACCTCATAGCTCGTCACACCTTCCTGTCCTTAGTTGTCTGCGCTAAGCCAGTGAACTGATATTCATATGTATGTTCCTTTTCTTCTTTGTTGTAGTCATGGGCAAAGCAAGCAAGAAGGCAGCCAAATCCCAAATGGAAGTATCCCTTTCAAAGTCTTTGAAAAAGAACGCACCATTCCTCGAAGAGATCAAACATCTCAAGCATCGAGTCAATAGTTGTAAGATGCTCTCCAGTCCAAGGAGAACAAATTCACTCTTGTCATGGAGCAGCTAACAGATCTCGATTCTCATGACACACAACACTAATCTCACTGAGCCTATCCTCTGCAGCCTTGTTCAAGCTGAGGATAGATGTTTTCTTGTCATGCAAAATCTACAGTAGGAGCTCTCCACCTACAAGAAAATACTTGAGTGACTCGAAGTTGCGTGCACAAAGTTTCAAGTGCCCCTGATCCTCTAGCTATCAATGTGCCACCATGCACAATCATGACATGCAATGCTAAAACAATAACAGACAAGAACTTCGTTAAGTCCCTGTCATTCACCGCAGACCTACAAACGAAATAAATCTGTAACCCTAATAAAGTACCATTCGCGATTTTTCCCAAAAGTGTCCGCCCAAAGCATGCAACTCAACTGCTCGCAAAAGCTAAAAAAATAAAATTTAAAAATAGCAAACCCAAAGCAACATGTAAAATTAGAAAAGCAAAAAGCAAAATTGTTAAAAATAACAAAAGCAAAATTGTTAAAAATAGCAAAACCATCATTTAGGTGTCAAATTTGGCATAGTCCCATAACAAAAGCCCTTTCCTATAGGGAGATGCCTTTGATGTAACTAGCTTGCAAAATTTCGAGGGAGTGGAAGAAACAAAATTGTACCTATTGAGATATTAATCTCAAGTATAGTCATCTCATATTAAAAGGTGAACATCCATATGAGATGTCCCCTTTAGTTTTTATTAATGAAATTACACATTATATTAAAAATATATAATAGATTTACAAGAGTAGAGGTGATTGGACAACTCACGGTCCCACAAAAAAGTCACGAAGGCACTACGAAACACCCAAAAATAAAATCCAAGAGGGAAAAGTTCAACACCACCTTAAAACATTAAACCAGAAATTTTTAGGCACACGCAACTACACTAGGCTGGAAAAGGAGGATCATCTCAATGAGGAATGTATACTCCATTCAAAGGCTCGGTGACAGTAAGACCAACCTACAATGTATCATGATCTGGCATTTGGATTTGCAGAGGCACCATAATTCCTTAGCCAAGGGACAAAGATCTAGTAAACGCTTGAGCTCCATGAGGAGGAAAGGCCTATCGTGGAGAACTAGCCACTACCTTCCCTTGTGGAGGAGGACTCTAGCCCGCCTCGAGGACACAACTAAAGGGAGAACCCGAGGAGAGGATGGGTGATGGTTGTGAGAGAGGATTTTGCAATGCGGACCTTGTGGAGGTGGTTGGTGTGGTGGTGATGGCCAAGGTGGCGGAAAAGGATCGGGAGGGACCTAACTCATCGGTCATGGAACACTCCCCTAATGATACTGAAGAGTTCCCGTAGATGGGAAAACCCAGAGAAACTTTTTCAACTTGAGCTTGAATTTGTATTCGCACAACAGACAAAATAACCACTTTATCATTAGTGGAAAATAAAACAACAAAATGATCATTTTGGAAGATAACAACATTACGAGATTTCCAAATTTGAAAGAGAATACAAGCTTTGAAAAAAAATGCCACATATAGTCAATATAGGATGGCAGGAGTTGAAATCCCCAAATAACACCACACCTTAATGAAATAAATCGGGGTGATAGGGTTGAATATAAAATGAATCGAATACCGGGTAGCTTGAACACGAGTGCAAGAACCAAACATATGTTTAAAATATCTAGGCCAAAAAAAAGAAAGGGTATTTAAGATTAGGGATGTCAATATGGTTGAGTCATTAGCCTAAAGGAAGACCCATGGTAAATGAGACACCACAGAAAATGGTTGACTTTAGGTTCCAATAGAGGGTTCTAGGAATGAGAAAGATGTTGAAGCCAAGTAGTCGGGGAAGATTGAATCCCTCAAAGAGAAATGAGCTTGGAAATGGCACTTGTGAAATAGGAATCAAAAGTTGGTAGATAACTCTTACATTATAGTGAAAAAAAAGAATGCTATGATTCCATAGTCAATCCCGCCACCAAGCATCTAGAGGTTTAAGACCCACTTTGGGAGCATGACATCCGACATAAACTCTTGAATTATATGGATAGACATAAGGTATAAATTGGCAAGATTGAATCTCATCTTGAGTTCAGGCCAGGGAATCCAATCTCTATGGGAAACCAAATCTTGAATGGTGTGAATTAATTTTCAAGATAATCAGAGAGATTTGATGCTCGTATTTTCGAGAAAGTGAGATACTATCCTCTGTGATAATAGGAGACCACCAGATATTCTAGGTGTTGAAAGAAATCTCAATATGAAAGCCATCTCAAATCCTACATAGTAAGGGCTTCACAACTTTAAAAGCCTTCCATATACTCTTCGCAATGAATGTGCCAACAATATTAACAGCACCTTAGTGATAATTAAGGTACACAACCCAACATTATTCCAACATTTTTTACCATAAGGAGAACATGAGGTAATATAATGACGAAGCAAAATTTTCCAAGCTTGATTACCCAAAAGGCAACTTGCCACCTATTTAGAACATAAAGCAATGCTTGACTAGTAAACTTCAATAATTCCCATGCCACCTTGATCGTGAGGTAGACAATAAACATCCCAAGTGACCTGATGAAATCCCAAAGAACTAGAGATTTTAAAACAAAGGTAATCCCGAGAGAATTTTGGAAAATTTGGCAAAGAAAGCCCGAGAGGGGCACCAACAAGCATAATAATACACATGGGTGGCCACAAGAATCTTATTACACACCTAAAATTTTCCAACTAAAGAGAGAGAGATTTAGATACCCACCAAGAGACTTTATGCTCAACTCAATCAATCACATATTGCCATAGGGTAGCAGGATCACTATCAAAAGAAAAGGGAATACTCAAAAATTTAAATTTTTCTCCACAACCAATCCACTTCCAAGGATAAGCTTCTAACCAAAAGGCATACGCAAACTACTTTGCTAATAACCCAAGTAGGGAAAATTTTAGTGGAGAATTTTTGTAAACTTACAAATATTAGGGATTTTGGAAAATTGGAAATGGTAAATTTTCAGCAATTGGCTTCGCCTAGTTCACAAAACATTTTAGCAGACAAGTCATTTGTATGGGTCAGTTCACCTACTATTTACACTAAAAATGAACTTATGCATGTATTTCATCAATGTTTCAAATCAAACTACGCTCATATTCATCAAGGTATAATATATATTGTTGATCTTATTGGTTAACACTCATAGCCTAGGGGGTTACAAGATTCATTGTAAAATCTGGGCCATTCATTATTAGCATGTCATCCTAAACCTCTCGCCGCACCACTTTCTTCCATTACGCAATATGTTGTCCAACATAGTTTTCATCCTACCCTTGGCCATCCAACACCTCGGTTGTCCTACCCCACGCCTATCTAACAAAGCTATGTCATCCTACCCCACAAGCATCTAACACCTTTTTAATCCAACATAGCTTTTTTCCATACCCTTGCCTATCTTGCCCCCTTTTATCTATCCCCTCGTCCATCCTACCCTCGCGAACACCCAAGATTTTAAGAGACAAGTTATGGAAGAGACGTTCATTTGTTCTACGGAGAGATGGTTAGGCAAGAGATGGTCATCCAATCTAGTGTCATTTAATGTTAATTTGATAGACATCTGCTCAACAACCGTCTAATATTGACATTGCCTTGTTGGACGTTCACCTAACTCACGTCCAAAAACCTTGCTAAAACCCAAAAATCTATGACATATCGAGTCTCCTTTACTACGAAATGTCTTTTTTTTGGATATTTGTCATTTTTTCAAAGTCAATTTCAGAGATTTGCTACCCATTCTATAATAAGTTTTTGGAAGGGAGGTCTTAAAATGAACCTTGAGCCCAAATTTTTAGCCATTTGAATGTTGGATCCTAAAGCAAGACAAAAGATGTCAAGATATTAAAAAAATTCAAAATAATTCAGCTCATTTTCTACAAGAGTGAGAAAAGAATCATCAACAAAATGACCATTAATGAGCTAAGTAGAATGATCCAAAGAAAAAGATAAAAGGAACGATAAACGAGATCCTACCAAGCCACAAAGAACTCAAATGCTAGTTAAATACCACACTCAATAAGATGAAAGTAATTCACCGAATAACTTGACATAAACCTCTCAGTAAACAAATGAGCACCAATATAATATATTAGTATGGAACTCAATGAAATATAATGAGAATGGGCCTTTCTTATATAGGAAAGGAATATCAATCTAAGAATCATTCAAGGTCGTAGATCAAGCCATAAATCAAAGAAGTCATCAAAGAACTAGTCAAGTCCATAGATTTAGGAAAGAACTAGTCATCAAAGATCTAATCAACACCATAAATCAAGGAAATAACTATACCAAAAACTCTATAATATCTCCCTAATAACTAAATAAAATAAAATAAAAATACACACACATAAGTGGGTGAGGAATATGAGTCGTTTTGATATATATATATATATATATATATATATATATATATATTGTTGTAACCTCATTTTGAGTGTATGGGAGCATTGGCGCATGTATATTTCTATATCCCTGCACAAATGGTAAGTCCTCTTGTCATTTTGATTTAGTGTTTATTTTTCAATATTTTATCTATTTGCAATTGATTTTTCTTTTCCTCTTGCAGTATCTGCTTGAGTTTGGGCGTCGAGATTTCGACACACGGACATGTTAGGTATAGCTTCTAACTCCCCATTTTAGGAACACCATACTCGGAATCTACATTTTACACCTTTTCATGGCTAAGATGCTTCTCTCGAGGGGGAAATATACGCACCCAAAATTGCATGTGCTACATTGTCGAAAAATGGTTACAAAAGTCCCCAATGATGATTCAGGTCCTTTCAAGAAGGTGTTTGAGCTCCAAAACCCATTCACAAGTGTATATTTATAGCCTAGACATCCTTACTTAGCTTTTCCATGCTTTCTTCCAGCTTCTCGCTCTTTCTGCACATGTTTTTGCCTTCAGTGCTAGGACCGTCGTCTTGCGGTGGCGGTTCTGAAATCACCACCCAAAATAGGGTGGTGGTCCTAAAACCATCGCTCTACATAGGGTAGCGGTCCTACCCACTTTTTCCATATTCCTCACACATGTTTTAACATATGACGGTTCACTTAATTTCGGTTTTTTCATGCATCTATGAGCCGAATTGTCTAAAATTAGCTTTGGATGTTTGGTTCTCCTTCCTCTTATTTTTAAATAAATTTAATTGGTTGGAACTGCTCCTTCTCTCCTTATGCATGAAGGAACCTACCATCCTCTATTCCCATAAATTCCATGCTTGTATTCAAGAAAAATCCCCGAGAATTTTGTGTATCTTGCATTATATTGCTCTACAATCTTGCTAGAAATTGCATACCAAGCTCGATCTCTTGTGTTATCTCTCTTCTATTGGCATTGCATCCAAATTGCCATCAAGATACCATTGCTCAAGCACCATCCTCCTCTTGTTATTCTTGAATTCCCAATCTATTGGACTCGCATGAACACCTAGAGAAAGAAAGGAACATACTGAGGGGACATATGCAGACACAACTAGATTTGTCAAAGCTCTTACTTGTCCAAGTTGGAATTGTGTATCGGTTTGCCTTGTTTGTTGAATCATTCATATCAAATAGAGTAGAAAATGATTCATTTCAATCAAATCATTAGTAAATTTTCCTCTTTAACATTACCAGGGAAGTTTTGAGGAATTATAGCCCTTTCAGGGTCATGATTTGTTCTTCATCTTTAAGGTAGGGTTTGGAGGGTTTTGATCAGATTAGGTTATTTGCTTTAGATTAGATTCATACATTTTCACAAGTAAAAACTACATCTAGCTGATTACTTGTCTTTATTCTATTTATTAGATTAGAATGCATTGCTTAAATATTAGAAAATAACAAAAAGATTTCCTTTGATAGATTAGTTTGATTTTATTGCTTTGATCCAAAATATTGTGAAAACCCCAAAAACATAGATTATATTTCTTTCAGTAATTAGGTCATTTATCATAAATCATTGTATCCCATTATGCATGACCATCAATGGTCCAAAATAGGATAAGACATATAGTTGTGATCCATTGGTCCCACAACCCAACTAGCCAAAATTGATAAGCGGTATTAATACCGCTTACGTTTAAATGTCATCTTACACACACTTGCAACTTTTTCTAAGAAAATAGAACTCAATACACTAAACATTGCTTCTAATCAAGCCTACAACTATTGGACTACTCCTGGAAAAAGAGTTTGATTATGTACATGACCATACAAGGACCACAACCTCCATGAGTCTTTGATTGTGATCCTCAGGTCCCACAACCCAACGAGCATGCCGGCCCGGGTTAGACATTGACACTAGCTTGCGCACATTAGTATTCAGATCTTCACCACTTATATTAGATATTATCACACAACTCTCCCTACTGAACATAACAACCGATCAGGCTAAGACTTTCTGGACTAGACCATAAAATTGCCCATAAACACGTGGTTCCATCGCACCTCTCGTTCTACTTCCATGACCTTGTATGGAAATCTATACAAGGCACCCGTAGGTAATTTTACATGTGTTGAAAAACCAAAGAACAAAATCTCAGCCGATTTCGATATTGATTGGAGTTTACAAGTGGCCATTATCTTAGACTAAACCATCACACCACTTTAAGTTAGGAGAGCATTCTTTGCCTTAGACTCGTAGATCCCGACATTGCATGTTGAAGATATAAGATTGCCCAATTAGCTTGATCCACATCACCACACTCACATTCACAATATTTTGACACTGGTTGTCTCAACACAACCTCGAGAGGTTGGGTGTGAAGAAGGTCATGTGTTGATTTTATGCCATACAAATTGGTGAACCCGAATTAAAAATCAACATGTGACCTTCTTAAGGAATTATAGGATACCAGAGGCTTCAATACACTCATTCAAGCAACTCGTATCGAGTTTATCAAATATTTTGAATTGGTGAACCAAACGTGAAGAGCTAGTCTCTAAACATTTCCACTTTCTTTGTCCATCCTTTATTCTGCGGGTATTCTTATACCCCCAAATATGTCGGGATATGATGAGTATGGTCAACCCATCCCATGTTTTGACATGTACCATTACCAATCAAGTATACCAAAATAATCACCTTCACTTTCAACATGGGCGAACAACCGCTCATCCGCTCAAAACCTTTTGCTTCAAGGAACCAATGTTGGTTCCTCTATACGTATTGAGGAACTTGATCAGGTCACTCAGACCTATCCCCATGAATAATCAAGTTCAAATAATATGACTTTCACTGGTGAAGCAAGTTCATCTCCTCAGGTATTGTTTCGACAACCCATTAGCATGCAATCTCGATCAACTCCCCCATCTAGATGAGGAGTATTTAGCACGATATGCTAGGAGTGAACAACACTTTCGAACATGAACCAATATTTTGATAGGTTATAAGGACAAGGTGATATCCTGCATCAAAATAATAACGCTACCCCTCCACCAACCGACAATACTACTAATGAGGGGTAGCAACATCATGAATAATTCATAGAAGGATACCATACTCCCCAACAACCTCCAAGGGTTCAATAAAAGGTACCTAAGAAAAGAACTTCCCCATCAATGGGCGATGTCATTTTAGCTTTGGTAGACAAAGTCAAGGAGTTAGAGCTTGCCCAAAATATGTAGAATTCATACACAGGGCAAGCACGAACTCCTTCCTACCCATAGAATTACGGGAAAATACTACTGCACAAAATCCTCCAGTTTACATGAATACTCAAAATCCTATAGATCTTCTTACAAGGACGGGAACCTTGGGTATGCCCCCAAGCCATGTATGGATATCTGCAACAAGCACTAGCCAGAAGTGTGTTCTCAAATGCCATACCAGCCGGAAATGCAATGTTCCCTGGCTTCATGCCTTTGATTCCATATCAAGGTAATCAACCCCCCTATGTGCACATGTATTCTAAATCTCTACAGGGGGACATGTATACCTACTCGGGTCCGTATGGACAACCGCAAGGGATGTCATACGCCCCAAAAATGTCTATGTTGTCCCATTTCAACAACCGATGCAGTACCCACATCCCCAAAAAGGATCTTCAATGACCCCAATGTTGACATATGTAGAAGCCCTGAATCAGCCTGATTGTTCAGACCACGTTGATGGTGATGAAGCGACTATAGGATATTTAATTTCTTTTACAGAGCTACATCTCACTTATCACAAGATATAATTTTCCTTCATTCCATGTTCCTCTTCCTATTTTGTGGATCTCATGATCGAATCCTCCTCGGGAAAATATATTGAGATTTACGAAGTAGAAGAAGAAGGGGATTTAGAGTTACCTCCGGCCCCGCCTAAGTTTGAGGAGGGAAATGCCTCCTTTATCAAGGGAATGATCGATGTAAATATTGGAATAGAAGAGGAACCAAAATCTTAAAGGTAGGATCCTCCTTAACTCCATAGGAGGTGGAAATACACACTGAATCCTCAAGGAACACCAAAAGGTCTTCGCATTTAGTTATAAATAAATGACAAGAATTGCACCACATATCGTGGTGCACAATCTCATCACCAAACTAGATGCAAAATTGATTAAGCAAAATTTGAGGCCCATGAAGCCAAAAGTGGCTCTCATGGTGAAAGAAGAAGTAATGAAACTTCTCTAGGTAGGATTCATCAAGCCAGTCAATTATTCACAATGGGTATCTAATATCATCCCCATTCTAAAAAAGAATGGAAAGATACGCATTTGCATAGACTTTGGGACATTAACAAGGCTTTCCCCAAAGATGATTTCCCATTACCATCCATCGATGTTATTGTTGATGCAACAACTGGATTTGAATTGTTGTCTCTCATGGATGGGTTTTCTAGGTATAATCAAATCAAAATCTCTGAGGAGGATCAAGCTAAAACTATGTTTATAACTCCTTGGGGAACCTATTGTTATGTTTTCATGTCATTTGGTCTTAATAATGTTGGCACCACATACCAACGAGCAATGACATATATATTCCATGACCTTATTCATAAGATTGTGGAATCCTACGTGGATGACCTACTGGCCAAGGCCAGAAAGCGCTGCGATCACCCAAAGGTGCTTCGTATCATCCTTTCATGCTTAATCGAATACGGCATCACATTGAATCCAGAAAAGTGTGTATTCGGCGTAACAGGAGGCAAGCTTCTGGGTTACATTATATCTTCATGAGGGATTGATGTCGACCTACCAAAATCTAGGTTGTGCTAGAAATGGTTCTCGCCATCAAGAAAGTCTGGTATCGATCTTTTCTTGGGAAACTTGGTGCAATCTAAAGGTTCATCCCTGACTTGACCTTTGTTATTCATCCAATCAACAATTTGTTGAAAAAGGATTATAGCATTGATTGGATGGAAGAATGCAATGAGGCCTTCGAGGTAGTTAAACGATTCTTGTTATCCCCTCCCATGCTAATGCCACCTAGATCAGATCGCCCTTTGATCTTGTATTCATGAGCTACGGATGTTTCACTAGCCTGCATGTTGGCTTAAGAGGATGATGATAAATGAGAACATGTGGTTTATTTCATTATTCAAATGTTGCTTGATTATGAGACACGTTACACACAGGTAGAAAAGGAATTCCTTGCCATATTCTTTACAAAAAAGCATTTAAGGCATTATATGCTTAATCAAGAAACAAGAGTTATTATTAAGACATATCACTTGCGGACATTCCCCATGCAAGGATCCTTGTCTAAAAAGGTCAGGCATTTCATAACCCTAATGGGTGAGTTTGAACTAACATTTGTAAATCATAAATTCATCAAGGGAAAAATCATTGTAGACTAGTTGGCTGACAATCCATTGGATGGAGATAACTGCAGATTTAGACTTTCCCGATGAGTGCGTGTACTTTTTCAAAACCATGCCCCTATCTCTGTATGTCCTTGGTATACCGATATTGTCAATTTCATCATGGACCATACATACCTAGAAGGGGCAACATCACAACAAAGAAGGTGGTTACGTGTCATTTTTGCTAAGTACGTTATTTTGGAACAAGTGCTCTACCACAAATCCTTTGATCAAATGTTGTTAAGATGTGTTGATGTTGAAGAATCGAAAAGATTTTTATGAGTCACACAACAGAGTATGCGGAGGTCACTTGGAAGCCATGCCACTTCTCGAAAGATACATTGGATGGGCTATTTCTGGCTCACTCTAGAACATGATGCAGTAGAGTTTGTGCGTAGATGTCACAAATGCCAAGATTTCTCCCACGAGATCCATATATCAGCACAAACTTTGTAACCAATCACAACCCCATGGCCCTTTTCCATGTGGGGCCTAGATTTGATAGGGAAGTTCTCTCCCTCGTCAACAGATGGCCATAACTTCATAATCATGGACACAAAGTACTTCAATAAGTGGGTAGAAGTAATGCCTCTTACCACCATGCCTGGCTCTGTAATCACTAAGTTCATCTTGAACCAAATCATTTGTAGGTACGGAGTGCCACAAGTCATTATTGCAGATAATGGGATGTCTTTCAAAAATAACGAGGTGCGTGAGTTGTGTACAAAGTTCAAAATAATTCATCACACGACTTCTCTCTACTATCCTCAGGCTAATGGACAAGCTGAGGCTACGAATAAAATGTTAAAGGTTATCCTACTCAAAATCATTAAGGAAAATAAACAAGATTGAAACCTAAAGCTTTTTCTAGCCTTGTGGGCCTATTGAACGTTAGTTAGAACACTAATGGGGGAAATCCCTTTTTTTAGTGTTCGGTGGCCGAGGCGGTTCTACCACTCGAAGTTGAAATATCTCGTCTCTCGTATTTCACTACATGGGATCCTGGGAGAGGAGGGTTATCGAGAAGCATGACTCTCCCAATTAGAAAGTCTCGACGAGGCTAGACTTAATGCCGAACAATGGCACAACGTTTACACTAACCGGATGGCTCGCAATATAATAAGAAGGTTTATGAACATGAGATCTATGAAGGAGATTTGGTATTAAGACTTGACAGCCGAATAGATAAAAAAACCAGCGAGGGAAGGAAATTCATACCTAGGTGGTTGGGTCCGTATCGAGTAGTAGAAGACTACAAAAATGGGGCATTTCACTGTGTATAGTAGAGGGTGAGGAGTTTAGTGAATTTTGAACTCTCTTCACTTAAAGAGGTACTACGCATGATCTACCAACATTTTCATATGTACATTATTGCATTTTCATTCACCAATTCATTTTGCAAAAAAAATTGATCAAGGGATTTATTCTTATAATAAATCCTAAAAGCTTATGAAAAACATTGGAAAAACATTCAAATCATATCTCTTCAAATCTTCATAGTATCGTCAATTATTTTTGAATCATTTCATTAGTTCAAACAAGATAAGTAAAAATTTTGATCGTGACCATACCAAGACATGCATACTTGGTTCTCGCTTTATAGTATCTTTCTAGATTAGGTGTCTTTTCCTATAGTTTGTTCTAGAAGCTTCATGATATCATATCTGTCCCATAAAAATCTCTTTGGAAATAAGAACATACTAAACATTTTTCCTAGATAAGTAAGTCAAATGCAAATCCACAAAAAAAATTATTTTACACATTTATTTGCCCTACCAACCTTCGGTGTTGAGCCTGCATCTCTTACTAGTGATGTAGGGTTAGGAAAGGAGATAAATTCCCTTACTCGCCTATTCCTTGTCCATGGTGATGAGCCCATGCTTTCTCCTAGTAGCATGGGGCAAGGAGTAGGGGGTCTCGTTGACAAACTTGAAAGTTATAAATAATTTGTTCAAATATTGTGAAATCATAGGTCAAAAACAAAGTGAGTTAGATGTCCAAAATTCCAAAAGAGCTTAAAACCCCAAATCTAGATTTTTCAACCAAGTAGCCATCTATGGATCCAAGTCTAGATAAACTACAAAGAAATTCACATTCTAAACTATGAGGTAACTTGAGTAGGATAGGGTTGTAGCGTATCAATCTAGTTCTACCAAACCTTTGTCTTTCTCTCATTACTACCATTCAACATAGTTTCATAACTTTTGCCCCTTGTGATTCTCGGTGTTGAGCCCTCATATCTTACTAGTTGCATGGAGTTGGGGGTGGGACAAGAATATCTACTTATCATATCATTTTGTCACCACGTTTTTCCAAGATAATATGAGGTATCAAATATTGCTTAAAGAAACTAAAATTCAAACATCACATTGTGCTCGCATCATCATATATCAATATTATGAAAAATAAAAGAAATCATTCTATTATCATTTCACATCCACTGCATACATTCTTAAAAGCATAGAAAAGTGGAAATTCTAAACATCTAGAGTACACATGTGAAAGGAACCAAAAGAGAGACAACTCATATACAATGGAATACTGAACCAAAAATGAGATTCTGTATATATCATGGAGATTCAAGTTTGTATACAATGTCACCATTCGCTAGGCATGGTAAAAACACTCGCAATTAGCCCAAAACATACAAAAAAATCATATAAATACCTGAAAAATGTCATCAAAGCAATAAAAATGGCCCCATGGCCTGTCAGTCCCTGTGGGATCCCTCAGATGGTGTCCGGCCACATCTAGGGATCCTACTGCAGCTACAACAACATTGGGAGTTAACATAATGATGTGAGTACTCATTGTGGTGTCTGTTTCTCGTGGTCTCGCTGTGAGAATGGATCCATCTCATCAAGTGCTCGACAGTCTCATATCCGGCCACCTAGGTACGAGGGAATTCACTATCTCTGCTACCTTCCACACAGGGGAAAACACATCAGTGTGTCTTCCTGTGGCTAATGGTTGGCCTGAGTCGACAGTTAGCTCATCTTGGGTCTTCCCGAGGGGATTAGTAGAGTGTCCATGCACACCCGATGGATGAGCTCCCGCCACTCCTGTGTTGTCACTACAAGAAGAGAACAATAAGCAAATAGTAATAAAAATAAAATAAAGAAAGAGATATAAGTCAATATTCCTAATCGATAAAGTCGAGAGAAAAGTATTAGACTTACTCGGGTCTCCGTGAATAGTAGTCGGAACCTAGATCAATGGGCTCATCCGCTCCTCGCCGTAAGAAGGAGTTGTTGCAATCTGAAGTAGGGACGCCCGAGGGGCACCAGCCTACCCTTTGAATGTGGACCACTGTCTCACCACCATGGGCACACCTGGAATGACCATTTTCCAACCATGATCTCCTATGGGCCCCTCTCGAGTCTCCCCGAATAGTCCTATAAACCTGGTGTAGCTAGAGGAATCATATCAATATATGAAAGGCCAAACTGTTGGGGGACCCGATCAAATGGGTGGACCTCAAGTATCTCGTGATCTGTTAACACGGTGACTGCCAAAGAGCATGCTACCATTGTAGTCTCCTTCGATCCCCATATCCTTACCATGTCCTGGTAGGGTCTGGAAGTCATGTCTGTTGTAGTCAAGGAATCCATTGGCTGATGTGGCATCCTAAGTACCGACATACCTATCCATCTAGCTACCCGAACAGCCCCTGGATCTGACACTCGTACTCCCCTACCATAGGGGATGAAATGCTCATAAACCCAACTCATAACAAGAGTGGGGTGGCTCAATGACTACCCCTACAATCTGACTACCCTGTATAAATCATGGTAGGTAGTCCCCAAGATATTTGTACCCCAGGCATATTTACAGTCGTGCCCCTCGATCTATGTAATGATAAGATCCCAACAATATAAAAGGGTGTCACCGCCCTTGTCCCCAATCAGTCGAGAAGGACAAGATGCCCATGATGGCTCTATGTATGATAGGAATGGGAGTAGTGGCAATGGATCGAACCCTCATCCCCTTCTTCAAACCAGATGAGACAATGATGTCTCCCATGTATGTAGCCCACTGTGTCATCTTTTCCCTGGACCTTGTTGTCTCCAAAGTCAGCCTCCTCCCAAGTATCGGGAGCCCAAGAATGTGGTACACATCCTCCAGGGTGATGGTCCACTCACCCCAAACACTTGGAAACCTAGGAAGGTGTTTTGGTCTGCATCCCAATAATAAAATAAGTCACATAGAATATGACTGGAGGGAGAAATGTGGGGAACCCGTGCAATCCTCAAAATATCATCCCTCTAGAGAAGATCCATCACATCCTGAGTTAGTTGATCCAGGTAGCCAATCACACTCCCTCTCCAAACTCCATTTGATGTACTCCTCCTTCTTCGCATTCACCAAAACATGGGAAAAGAGCAAGTTAGTAACATATACCAAATAATAAGCTCAACAAAAATTACAAAACATCAAAAATGCAAAAAAATCAAGTTAAGAACATGTTTTGGTCATTCTATTGTAACCGCCACCCAACAGTGTAGGGTGGCGGTCACGTGACCACCGCCCGCTTTGGGTGGTGGTCCTAGACTGATTTTCCGTGACGTGTCTTTTACCCTAAAAATGCTCAAAAAAGACAAAAAAAAAAAGGGACTATTTTTGACCAAATAAAAGAATGGCTTATGGGCACCCCCAGAGACTCATTTAAAAGAAATTTTTTTGAAATGATCCCTCCTAGGTGAACTTTTCAAAGTTTTTACATTTTAGGTATTAAAACACAAAAGTGGAAATAACCAACCTTAGACCACGTTGGTCGATCTCTCACTCGTGGAGGCATGGTCATGATCTCGTCAGGGTCATATCGGCTATACTCTTGTCAAAAATGGTCACCGTGGGTCCAGAGCTCCAAATTCACCAAATCGAATAACACAAATGAATTGGAATATGAGTTGTTTCGATATATATGTGTGTGTGTGTGTGTGTGTGTGTGTGTGTGTGTGTGTGTGTGTGTGTGTGTGTGTGTTTTTAACCTCGTTTTGAGTGTATGTGTTCATAGGGTGGAGCGTTGGCGTAGGTATATTTCTATATCCCGCACAAATGGTAAGTCCTCTTTTCATTTTGATCTAGTGTTTATTTTTTGATATTTTATCTATCTCGCACTTGAGGTTTTTTTCCTCTTACGAGGTAGTGGGAGTTTGGGTGGTGAGATTTTGACATGCGTACATGTCGTATAACTTCTAACTCTCCATTTCGGAAACGTCATACTCTAACTCTACATTTTATGCCTTTTCATGGCTAAGATGCTTCTTCGAGGGGCCAATATATACGCACCCAAAATTACATGTGCTACATTGTGGAAAAATGGTTACACAAGTCCCAAATGATGATGCAGGTCCTTTCAAGAAGGTTTTCAAGCTCCAAAACCCATTCACAGTGTATATTTATAGCCTAGACATCCTTAATTAGCTTTTCCACGCTTTCTTCTAGCTTCCCTGACTCTTTTTGTGCATGTTTTGGCCTTCACTAATAGGACCGCCGCCCTACTCCGGGTGGTGGTTCTGAAACTGCCACCCAAAATAGGGCGGTGGTCCTGCCCACTTTTCCAAATTCTTCATGCATGTTTTAACATGTGATGGTTCACTTAATTTCACTTTTTACATGCATCCATGAGCTGAATTGTCTAAAATTAGCTTTGATTGCTTGGTTCTCCTTCCTCCTTCTATTTTTAAATAGATTTAATTGGTTGGAACTACTCCTTCTTACCTTGTGCATGAAGGCACCTCCCATCCTCCATTCTTATATATTCCATGCTTTTATTCAAGTAAAAAGCCTTGAGAATTTTGTGTATCTTGCATTGTATTACTATGACAATCTTGCTAGAAATTGCATAGCCAAGCTCTAATCTCTTGTGTTATCTCTCTTCTACCTACATTGCATCCAAACTGCTATCAAGTTTCCATTACTCAAGTGACATCCTCCCACTATTGTTCCTCCATTCCCAATCTCTTCGACTCACATGAACACCCGAAGAAAGAAAGTAACATACCGAGGGACAGATGCGAGACACAACTAGATTTGTCAAAGCTCTTGATTGTCCTAGTTTGGAATTGTGTATTTGTTTTCCTTGTTTGTTAAATCATTCATATCAAATAGAGTATAAAATCATTCGTTTCAATCAAATAATTATTAAATTTTCCTCTTTAACATTACCAGGGAAGTTATAAGGAACTATAGCCCTTTTTCAAGGTCATGATTTGTTCTTCATCTTTAAGGTAGGGTTTGGAGGGTTTTGATCATATTAGGCTATTTACGTTAGATTAGATTCATACATTTGCACAAGTAAACAACTACATTTGGTTGATTACTTACCTTTAGTTTATTTATTAGATTAGAACACATTGCTTAAAGATTAGAAAAGAACAAAAAGATTTCCTTTAATAGATTAGTTTACTTTTATTGCTTTGATCCAAAATATTGTGAAAACCCCAAAACATAGATTAGATTCCTTTCAGTAATTAGGTCATTTTTCATAAATCATTGTATCCCATTATGCATGACTATCAATGGTCCACAACAGGAAAAGACATATAGTTTTGATCCATTGGTCCCACAACCCAACGGGCTAGAATTGATAACTGATATTGATACCAACTTACGTTTAATAGTCTTACACACACCTACAAATTTTGCTGAGAAAATAGAACAACTCAATACATTGAACATCACTACTAATCAATCCTACGACTATTAGAAGACTCCTAGATATAGGGCTTGATTACGCGTATGACCATCTAAGGACCACAACCTCCATGAGTCTTTTGTTGTTATCCTTAGGTCCCACAACCTAATGGGCCCGCCGATTAGTTAAACATTGACACTAGCTTGCGCACATTAGTATTCAGATCTTCACCACTTCCGCTAGATATTATCACACAGCTCTCCCTACCGAACATAAGAAATTGATCAAAGCTAAGACTTTTGGACTAGACCAAAAATCACCTATAAACACCTATGGCTCCATCGTGCCTCTCGTTCTTACTTCCATGACCTTATCTTGAAACGTATATGAGTCACCCTGTGTCATTTTCTCGTGTGTTCAACAACCAACGAACAGAGTCTCGGCCGAGCTCGATATTGATTGGAGTTTATGAGCGGCCATTATCTTAGACCGAACCATCACACCACTTCAAGTTAGGAGAGCATTATTTTCCTTAGACTCATAAATCTTGACATTGCGTGTTGAAGATATAACATTGCCCAATTAGCTTGATCCCCTGTCACCACACTCACATTCACAATATTTCTACACCGGTTGTCTCGGCAAAGACGACTCGAGAGGTCAAAGTGTGCAAAGAAGGTCACGTGTTGATTTTCTCACATGCAGATACATATGAGCTTTATTCAAGAGAAGGTTATTTGTGGTGATATAGATCTCTAGTACTACCCAAATGAAGATCAAGTTGCAAACATGTTTACAAAGCCATTGTGTGCTATAAAATTTTACAAGTTTCGTGCAATGCTTGGCCTTTCATAGTTGTCATTGAGGGGGAGTGTGCATGGAAATTTCATCTTCTAATGGTTTTTCGGTTGATATCTCCTTCTCCTTTATACTTCTGCTCCATTGTAAAGATTGTAAAAATATCTTTATGATCTTTGTAAACTTATAACTCTAATTTTATGGTGTACAGTTTAGTGTGTTGCATCTATTTGTAAAGGAGGTCCTTATTGTTTCGCGTGGAATGTTTCGGCTCTGCAGAATAGACTTGCTTCTATCCTATCATTCCTTCGAGAAACAGATAAGGGTTAGGGCTAGGAGGAATACCTGTTGAATGTTGAGATGGTGTGCGCGTACCGTAGAGAAAGATCAGATCGACTGCGAAGAACTCCTTTTTGTCTTGGAAGGACTACCTACAAGTAAGAATACAAGACCACAAGATTTTAATTAGACAACAAATGAGGGATCTGCCTTAGGCCCAGGAAATATAAAAACTTCCTTTCGAAGGTGGTCAGTTCCCCTTTTAATATGATTCAACACAAATGATAATATAGAAAGCTATTGCAAAATCACGATTTAGGTATCTCGTTACAAAGCAATAGAAACTAAACTATCAATAATAAAGCGTCACGTTGTTTGTTCAAGTTCATCGTCATTGATACATTCAGGTTGAGTTATAGGGATAAACCAGGCTGGATTTGGGGTTGTTAGGTGGCAAATAGGCAAGCAAAAGGTTTTGGGTATAAGTCACAGTGACCGATGGCGGTCACTAGGTAACCGACCACGGTTAGAGAACCGCTGCCGGTAGAGGATAAACGATACTTTGGTAGGGGTAAAGCAATCTAAGTGCTCTCGGATAGAAGTTGGTTGTAAGGTGATTGTGGGGTTATTAGGATTGGTGGATGGCTGAGGGGGATGATGGGAGGATAGGGAAGACTCAGAGTGTGGTAAAATGGCCTTCTGGGCAATATCCGGGTGTGTGGGTGAAGGTTAAATGTAGTCAGAAATGGTAGTAGATCTAGGAATAAACTTATGATTACTATTAATCAACAAAGCTCAAGAAAATGGTGCTTAGAAACATATAACATACTACTTACTTGCCCCCCGATGTAGATGCAAGTTTCAGTGGATCTGTGATGATGAAGACAGACCCAAGTTGGATGCGTTTCCTCTTCCGATGCTCGGATGAGTGTTTCGGGCTTTGGTTATTCAAATTAGCAGTCTTGGGCTTGATGTCCTTTTGCAATCTCTTCTTGTTTCTTCACTTGTCTCTCGCTTTCGGCCAAGCAAAATCTAGATTCTCACGATGATTTCTCCTTCTCCCAATCAAATGAAAATCCGATCCTTTGTTTTTGGTTAGAAGTGGTCATTTACAAGGAACCGATGGTGGTTACGCAACCGACGGCAGCGATCGAGTAGGAACCGGCATCGGTCTGGGTCAAAGTAGGCTATTTTTGGTAAAATAGCCACTTTCCCTCCTTTTCTTCCAAGGGATTGGTAGCGGGCTTTGTCAAGTCATTATGAAGTTGGTTTTAGGTGCGGATGAGGAGTAATTAGTCATAGGTGTGGAATTGGACCAAGTTATAAGTCTTAATTAGGTTAGTTTAGGGTTAAGACTAGGTCATGATGAGGTGGCGACATGAGGTGGCAGGTATGGTGATGTGGATTTATTAATTATAAGGTAATTAATAAATAATTGTGTAAGGTTTAGGTGGTGAGGTTAGGTTGCGAAATGCGATGCGGGTCACAAGGGGTCGTAAGACACAAATTTGGTGTCTACATTAGCCCCTTATTGTCATGTAGTTTGTTTTGTAAAGCTGCACGGACAATAATAAGAAGTGGTTACTCCTGTTAAGGGTATAGGTAATCCCCCTCAAATCTATCACAGATTGAGGTAGCGTGAAATCAGGGATAGGGTTGATAAAGGGTAAATGGTGTTGAGATGAGGGTGAGATGGTGGGGTAGGTCCAAAGAAGCAGACGCACGTTAAAATGCAATAGTGCGACTAGGGTACATGATTTGACGAGCAAACCAGCAATGCATAGGCAAAGGTCGATAGTTTATCCAAACAAGGGTGATATAATCCTGGTATCCAAGGCATAGGAAGTAGCTCCAGGGTATATAACAGGTAAGGTACATGAATGTTTAGGCATGTTCGGCGCGTACAAATGGTTGGTTTGGTTGAGATAAACGTCACGGTCTAGGTCTTAGGAAAGTTGGTCGACAGATCAAGTCAAGGACCCTAATCATGCTAAAACACGAACAGGTGCGCTGGATTGAACAAAAGGCTACTGGGTGGATAAAAGTGTATGTTGTTGATGTTGGGTGAAGTAGTTAAGTGGTACGGCCTTGGGTCGGGCTAATTGATGAGTGAGGGCCGTGGGTCGGGCCAAGTTGTTGGGTTGCGGCCGTGGGTCGGGCCAAATGGTTGGGGTGAGACCTGGATCGGGCCAAGTTGTTGGGTTGTGGGCCTTGGGTCGGGCCAAATGGTTGTGGGGGTGAGGCCTGGGTCGGGCGGATGGTTTGGGCGGCTCTGGGTTGGGCCAAATGGTTGGGTCATGGCCTGGGTCGGGCCAAATGGTGTTGGGTGAGGCCTTGGGTCGGGCCAAATGGGTGGTTACGGCCTTGGGTGGGCAAAATAGGTAGGTTACGGCCTTGGGTCGGGCGGATGGGTAGGTTGCGGCCTTGGGTCGGGCCAAAGGTGTGGTGGTGGCCTTGGGTCGGGCCAAATGGTTGGGTGAGGCCTGGGTCGGGCCAATAGGTTGTGGGTCGCGCCTGGGTCGGAAGCCAAATGGATAGAACAAGGGGTTGTCAAAGGTTGATATAGGTGATGTGGGTGAAAAAGGGCAAATAGTAAATAAGGGCAGAAATTGGGGGAAATTTGGAATAAAACCGATGTCGATTCTATATGACCGATATCGGTTATGGTACCGATACCGGTTCCTTAGGGCACAATAAAACCGATATCGGTTATGGGTGAAAAACCTATAAAAAGAAAAATACGGCCTGTCATTGTCACTTTTGCAATTTGGAAATCAATTTGAGTTGTCTGACGTGGAGAGTTAAGATTGGAGCATTAGTTGCGTGAGGTGGCACTATTTGACTGGAGGAGTTAGTTGTTAGTGGGCCCGAGTGAGGAGGAGGCAGCAGTTGATTGGTGGAGGACCCAGAAGAGGACATTTGGAGCCATGGCACAACCAGGAGGAGCAGGAGGGGCTGGACCAGCTGGACCACCACCACCCATCCCTCCACGATGACGACGTGTCGTCGTACGGGTAGGTTCGAAACCCCTCATTGTGTGTATTTTATTGCATTATGCTATATTTGGGGTTTGGGTAGGAATGTACATTTTTTAGGAAATAATTAGAAAATGGAAATGATTTGAAAAAGAGAGAGGGTAGATAGGTGAAATAAGCCAAGGTGGCTGGGTGGGTAGGTTTTTAGGGTATTTGGGTGGGTAAATTGGTAAAAAAATGAAAAAATGTAGGTGGGGGGGCCGCGCGGGGTTCGGCTCCGGAAGTTTACAGCGACCGATGTCGGTCGCTAAGCGACCGGCATCGGTCGCAAAATTTCTAGGGGCAGGGTGTTTTGTGTTGGACCGGCGTCGGTCGGTCATGGACCGGCGTCGGTGGGAAGGGGACCGCGGTCGGTTATGGGTGACCGCTACCGGTCCTTAGTGATTTTTAGCTATTTTTGTTGGTTTAGGTTATGTTGTTGTTTTTGAGTTTTTGGATGTGGTTTGGGTATGGTTTGGGCATGGTGTAGGGTATTTGAGTATGGTGTGGGTCCCGACTTAGGTTTATGGTTATGTGTGGGTGTGATTTTGTTTTTGAGTTTTGGATGTGATTTGGGTATGGTTTGGGTATTGGGGGTGGTGTGGTATTGTTTTTTGGGTGTGAAGAGGGGGGAATAGCGTAGAAGTTTTTAGGGGAATATAGATGGGTGTAGACGTGTGGTATGGAGTTGGGTTATGGTCGGGGGATAAAAAAAAGGGGTATAGAGGGTATAAGTAGATGTTGTGATAAAGAGTAGGGCTAATACTGTGGGTTGGTTTTGTAGGCACGTCAGCAGCTGACGATGCGGGATAGGATGCCCCCGCTGTTGGTACGGATGCGGCCACACGTATCCGCAGCACACTGGGGTATCATGCGCGAGGTGGGACTCGGCGGAGTCCAGCGGTACAGAGCGATCGATAGGGATCATAGTTTGATGGTCGCCCTCATCGAGAGATGGGATCCGGTGACCAATGTGTTCCATCTCCCGACTGGGGAGATGACTATCACATTGGAGGATGTGTATCGTATCCTTCGACTGCCGATTGAGGGAGAGGCAGTCTTTCAGGTGGACGCAGAGACTGCCATGGACAGCATCCTACAGGTTTTCGGGGATGCAGCCGCGCTATTGACGTATCACAGCGCGAGCATCGGGTATGGGGATATGTACCGTGCGCATCGCCATGAGACACGGCTTGCCGTGTTGATGATGATCGGGATCACCTGCTTTGCCCTCCCGGACTCAGAGGGAGGCCGCTTTCCACGGGCGCTGATGGGGGTTCTACACGAGATGGTGGAGGAGCACACCTGTTATGCTTGGGCACCAGTATACCTGGTACAGTTGTATCGAGAGCTGTGGGGCTATCGCCGGATGAGGTGATTCGGGATTTGTTCGACGTTTTTGCTGCATTGTTGGGCATATGAGCACATCATATGCCTTAGACCAGTAGGGCTGCCCCAGCAGCCAGGGCCACAGGTCATATATAGATACGGCTTTCAGAGGTGGTTGGGGGTCGTGGGTCAGCCACGAGCAGTGCTTGCAGGGCGGGACGTTACTTATTACAGGCATTTATTAGAGGGCCTGACAGCGGCAGATATCGTATGGAGACCTTACAGAGGTCATCACCCACGCAGAGGAGCCCGATTACAGTTGCGCTTGATCCAGTACACTTTCTGGATAGCAGGACGGAGGCCGGGAGAGTATGAGAGGATACCCCTAGAGAGGGTACGCAGGCAGATGGGGCTGCGACAGGACGAGCCACCTCCCTTCCCTCAGTACCGGAGGGATGATGTAGAGGCCCCACTGCCTGCACCACAGCCCTTGGACCCAGATTGGGTTGCTGAGAGGCCAGCAGATGACACTGTAGATGATGCTGGTTATACGGGAGCATATATGGTTTTGGGGGGCTGGTCGAGAGCAAATGAGGATAAAGATACCCGCATGTACCCAATGTGACTCGCAGTGGTGACAAAGCAGAGCGAGATCAGCTCAGGGGCCAGGTATAATTATTACAGGGCGCTTTGCTCACACGCATGAGGCACAGATAGGTGTTTTACAGGGCAGCTAGTGAGGTACAGTAAGTGCACAGCACCACACACACCAAGCGGCAAACCCACGGCCCGCAGCACAGCATGTGTAGTACCACCAACAGGGCACAGCCACAAAATTTCAGCACAGTCATTGTGTATAGTACCACCACACGCCCACGAGCACCACCAAATGCACCAAAGACAGCACATGGGGGCACCGGTAGAGGTGTGTTAGGGACCAGCCCCCAAGACCTACGGTGGCTCGAGAGCATTACATGGAGGCTAGAGCGGAGGCCCGATACTATCAGGATATTCTTGATGGTACCGGGGCTGATTATCAGCCCTATGCGGCACATAGAGCAGAGACCTCTCGGAGCCAGAGGTCTCAGGGAGGTGCAGCCACAGCTGGTGGGTCCGTCACAGGCAGGAGGCAAGAGGTAGGACAGGGACCAAAGCAGGCAGACAGGCAGAGGGAGGTGGAGAGAGCTGAGGGGTCCCTGCACATTTTGTATATTGGACATGGGCACCGGTCTACGAACCGGTTGTGTTGATAGAGGCCTGCGTGCCTATTTATTCATTTATTCATTCATTTATTTATTGTATATACCGGCCTACATGAGCGAGTGCACGGGTTATGTCACAGTTGATACTGCCTGCATGAGCCGAGTATGTTTTTGATAGAGAGACCGCTGCGAGCGAGTCAAGATTATTGATGATTATCGCGGCCTGCGTGCGGCTTTGTTATATTATGAGATTACGGAGGCCCCGATGCAGGGCACATTGTATATTTGAAACTTTGTATATATATAGATATGATGTTTTGACCCACATGTTGTGTGTAAAAATGTGTTAAGTGTTTTGTCGATGGTTTGTGATATGTGATATATGATGAGTTTGATTGACATGGTGTTATATATGAATGATGTTGATGTCTTTTGTTGATGGGATGTATATATAGATATAAATGATGAGTTTAATTGACATGTTATATTATGAAATGTTGTATGTTTGGTCGCTGGTGTGTGAATATTAAATGGTTGTAGCTGTTGATTTGGATCCAAATGGTGTATAGAGTAATGGTTTTTGATATTGGTTATTGATGGCTTGTTTGTTTTGTAATATAGAGAAATGATGTTAATGAAATTGTAATGAGATGTGGATTTAATGAAAAATATGGATAATGGTGTTGTTCATGCAGGAAAAAGGGACGGGCGCCACAAAAATTTCCAAAAATGAAGAGACGACTTAGGTTTAAGCAACAAGTGGTAACTTGACCGATATCGGTTATGTAACCGATGTCGGTAGATATACGACCGGTATCGGTTATGTAACCGATATCGGTTATGCAAGAATTGTTTTCCTAAAAATAGAACTGCTGGGTTGGCAACTTAAGTTCTTATTTTTAGCATTCTTATTTTTAGAGTCATGAAACACGTTAAATATGCGAATGCGACGCTTTTTGACGACTGAGACAGGGAATTGCATGAGAAATTTGAGTGAGAAGGAGAAAAGAGACAGGGAAAGTGAATGTGATCTGAGATTCAGAAGGCAGAAAGGCAAATTTGAAAAGGGTGGTGATCATGGCAGAACAAGGAGAAGCATCCAGCAGGCAAGGACGAGAGGGAAGACGAGTGCCACCTCAAGCTGCTGCAACCCAAGAGGTAAACGGTTTGGTTGTAATTTGATTTTTGCATGTTTTCTGAATAGGATGAGAGAAGTGTAAGTGGTTAGATATGAGAAAGAAAACGTGATAGCAAGGGTTGGGGATGGTATGAGTGCTACGGGGCAGGTAAACAGGGTGGGCCTGTATGTTTTTAGGTAGAAATAGGAGTAAACGGGCTTCATAAATATCGAAGGTGTATGTTTGAAGCAGGGTAGGTATATTTTGACAGTGACCGGTATCGTTTATAAGTAACCGGTATCGGTTAGCCAACCGGTATCGGTTATGCATAACCGCTATCGGTTACTGTAAGGGTTTCCAGATTTTGAGAAAAAACCCATAGAGATTTGTTCTTTTGAATAATTATGTGTCGTTTTGATGTATGCAGGCAGAAGCAAGGTTAAGGATGAATGATATGCATGCTTGTTGTTATCACGAATCCGAGCGGATGTAACACCAGCTGAATGGGCATTGATAAATCGGTTGGGGTTAAGTGGAATCCGCTATTATTCAAGAATCACGCGTAACCATGCTATGTTGCAGGCGTTGATTGAGAGATGGAATCCAGAAAAGAATACCTTCTATCTACCAACAGGGGAGATGACAGTGACTTTGGAAGATGTGTTCCGTATTTTGAGACTCCCAATGATAGGAAAAACAGTGTATCAGGCGTTGCCCAGCATGCAGGGCGGGCAGTGATAACAGCAGTATTTGGGTCAGCTACATGAGATTTGACACAACGAGGTTTATCATTTACGTATGGTATAATGTATGCAACACATCCTGAGGAAACAAGGTTCAGCCGTGCTATTAATGATAGCAAGTGGGGTATTATGCATTGCCGAGGGTGGAAGGTGGAAGATTTCCCAAAGCATTGATGAGTGTTATTTGGGAAATGATAGAAATGAGCGTGACATTCGCATGGGCACCCGCATATCTGGCAGAGTTATATAGGGGTTTATGGGCATGCAAGCGAAAACACAGGATGACACTGGATTGTTCATACTTATTACATTGTTGGGCCTATGAGCATATTGTTTGTGTGCATCCAATAGGCCGACCCATTGAGTCGGGAGAGACAGGAGTGCAAAGGTTGGGATTTGGCGATATGGGTCCAAACGAGAATAAGAAGCGAGATCCGTGCCATGATAGATGACATCGAGTATTATAGACAGGTATGGGAGATGGTGATAGTTGCGGATATTTGTTGGAGGCCGTACAGGAACTATATGGTGACAGAGCACATAGCTGAGGAGTTGAGGGGTGTAGAGCGATTGAGGTGGATCGCAGGGCATAGGCCGGGTGAGTACGAGAGGATTCCTCTAGATCACGTGCGCGACAATTTGGGTTCGTTCAGGATATTCCTATGACATATAGACCATACATGAGGATCGACGCCGAGGCAGCATTCTCACCTCCCTGCCGACACCTCCAGAAGGGCCAGAAGAGATAGCAGCCGATCGTAGGGTTATGGATGCGGGAACGACGGAGGCCTATAGAGTATGGTGGGTAGCAGAGCTGCGAGGTGCACGTGAGTGCCCTGACATAGCTGTGATTACAGCGGAGAGAGATCGTCTGCAGGATTTGGCTCGCCAGCTTCAAACACAGGTGAATGAGACAATGGGAATGTTAGAGGCTTCACAGCTACGAGTGGAGAGACTGGAGGCAAGATTCCTCCACGCGAGAGGACGTATTCGTATGTTACAGGAGATGTTGGTGGATCAATGGGAGGAACCAATGGCAGTGGCACCTTTGAGGATGGAGAGGCCAGCTGAGAGGCATCGACGATCACGATCACCACCTGATTCGGGAGGAGGTGCAAGAGTCTAAGTGGATTTTATAGGAATATTAGAATAAATAAGGATGCCGACCTGCGAGTCGATGATAGAGAAGATGTATTTGGTTAACATCTAAAATAAAACTAAAGATGTATGTTCTTTTGAGTGATGATAATAATAAGAATGGTTGTGTTTTGAATGTTGTTTTTGTTTGTTTTGAAAAAGGATAAAGATGAATGTTGGCAAATAGAAATACACAAAAATATTTATATTGACAACACATGAGAGGGTATGGTAGGGGATGGTCGAGCTAACCTTGGGAGACCCCATGTCTCCTAAGTGCTGCCTACATAGCCCATTACACAAAGCAAGGAGGGGCCTCGGATCGATGTAGTTCTCCCTTAGGATCAGGGAGAGGTGAATTCAGGCAATTTGGTTGTGGTTAGGCAATTTTGTTGGTTAGTAAAAATTTGATGTTGGTAGGGTAATGTTGTTGGTGTAGGTATGGGTGAAGCGAAAGTTAGCATACCCAAGTAGTAGGGAATCATGTCCTGATTAAGGTCAACACACAATCCTAGAGTCGAGCAAAAGAGGCAAGAGTGTCCCGTAATTGAGAAGAGCTAAACAAACCACATATTAATGTAGGATGAGCTTGAATCCCTAGGTACCTTACATAGGTGAGAAGTCGATAGGTGAAAAGAGTGGTATAATCACAATATATTGGATATACGTCGTCACGTCCCTTGAGTTTTGTTGTTTTGACAAATGGTGAGGTGAGGTGGTTGATGTGGGCGAGGGTGCAGAGAACTTATTATAAGATGATGATTCTGACAAAAGAAAACCAAACCTAAATAGACAAGTCCATGACTCAAAAGTGCTTTGAAGTATTGCTTGTATTTTTATTTTTCTGGATATAGACTGATCGATGCGGGAAGTCTACATGGGATATGTATTTTGTTGTTCTTGAGGTCTTCACGAAGCTGATCAATGCGAGAAGCTTCTGATAAGGGTGACTGTGTATAGCTGTCCTTCAAGGGAGCAGTCTATTTATAGTAGCAGATGCAGTGTTTATGTATAGCTGTCCTTCGGGGGAGCAGTCTATATATAATAAGAGCAATAGTTTGGCATATAGTTGTCCTTCAAGGGAGCAGTCTATTGTATAAGTTAGAGGTCTAGATGTCCGTTGGGCATGAAGCATCTAGTGTTTTTTTTTGTAAGAAGTTTGACTCAAGAAAATCCCATAAGTGTGTAATTAAGAATGTGTCATTTTGATACTTTGAAGTCATGAACTAGACTAAGAAGGGGAAAACATCTTTTAAGGGGAGGTGATAATCAAACCATGTGAGCTTGATTGGATTTTGAGATGTAAGAAACAAAGTGTATGCGGTGGTAAATGAGCTCAAGGGACGAGCGTAAGGTAGATAAGCAGTGATATAACACTAATTTCAACAGTAGAATGGTCGAAGATGCAAGGCATTAAGGGGCTCAGGCTCAGGTTTACCATTAAGCTAAGCTAAACGATAAGTGCTTGATCCATAAGTGTGAGTGATAATGTAAGGCCCAATCCAATTAGGAGTAAATTTTCCACATTTACTCTTTTCTAGTTTGGTTACATGTTGATTTTCTTTGAGGACAAGATCGCCAACCTTAAAAGTACGCTCATGAAGCCATTTATCATAAGCACGCTTGATGCGTTTTTGGTAGATTTGAAGGTGATCAAGAGCCGTAAGACGACGCTCGTCAAGAAGCTCTAATTGGGCTAACCGCTCTTGGCGGAAATCATCGTTGGTGAGAATATCCTGAAGAGATATTCTGAGGGAGGGTATTTGTACTTCGAGAGGCAAGACAGCCTTGGTACCATATACCAAAGAAAATGGTGTGGCATTAGTGGAGGTACGAATGCTAGTACAATAAGCCCAAAGGGAAAAGGGAATGTGATCATGCCAGTTTCTTCCGGACTCATTGACAACTTTCATGAGGATTTTGGTTAGGGTTTTATTAGAAGATTCAGCCTGACCATTGGCCTGCGGATAGTAAGGCGATGAGAAACTAAGTTTGATACCAAAGTTGTCACAAAGGTCTTGTAACAACTTATTTTTAAAAGATTTACCATTATCTGTTATTAGGCGATGAGGAATACCAAAACGACAAATAATGTGATGGTTAATGAATTCGACAATTTTTTCTTTTTTGATTGAAATGAGTGGAATGGCCTCCACCCATTTTGTGTAATATTCGGTTGCTGTGATTATCCAACGGTGACGTTGTGAAGAGGTCGGGTGAATCTCACCAATAAGGTCTAAACCCCATTGTGAGAAAGGCCAAAGATCTCGTGCGACACTCAGTAGAGATGGCTAGGAGTATGTTGAAGGTTGGCATGTTGTTGACACATAACACAACGCTTAACATATTCGTAGCAGTCATTTTTAAGAGTAGGCCAATAATAACCTAGGCGAAGGATTCGTTTAGCCACGGCAAGGCCACTAAAATGTCCACCACAAATCCCATCGTGGATTTGTTGGATGGTATAGGTGACCTCCGCGCCGGTTAGACACCGAAGAAGGATGCCATCAAAGCCACGTTATAGAGGAGTCCCCCATGATAACATAGCGAGAAACACTTTTAAGAAAAACATGTTTGCCATTACTAGAAAGGTCGGGTGGGAGAATAGAGATTGTAAGGTAGTCGTGAAATTGGTGGTACTGTATCCTATGAATTAGTAGACACAGTATTTATCATACAAACAACCGAGGCTGAATAAGATGGGGCAAAGAGTTGTTGGACCAAGACGAAAATGTCAGAGTCAGTTGATGAAGCTGGAATTTGCGAGGCTAAGCAAGCCATAGTATCCGCAAATTTGTTAGTGGAGCGGGAATGGTCTGGATAGAATAACGAGTAAATGAGGTCAAAAGTGAATCCACGTAATGTTTGTACTTTTGAAGTTCCTCATTCTTACATTGGTAGATGCCCATAACTTGATTGACTACCAATTGAGAGTCGCCAAAAATATTAATAGATTTGACACCTAAGTGTAACGTAACCTGGAGACCCAAAACAAGGGCCTCGTATTCCTTTGTATTATTAGTGCAGGGGAAATCAAGCCGGAATGAAAGAGGCATAGGTTCAGCGTCAAGAGGGATGAGAACAACGCCGGCTCCTCCACCGCGCTGGCATTTAGATCCATCGAAGAAGAGGGTCATTTGATACGACTCTTCCCTGAGTGAAAGAGTGGCGATGAGTTCGTCGGGGAAATTAAAATTGGTGAATTGTTCCCCAGGTAAAGGGGCCTCCGCAAGTTGGTCTGCAATAGTTTGTCCTTTGATTGACTTCTGTTGTACAAACTCAAGGTCGAGGTCGGCGAGGAGCATAAGCCATCGGGTGATGCGTTGGTTTAGATGTGGTTTGGCATACATATAATGAATGGGGTCCGTGTTGGTGATGACAAAAGTTTTGTGATTCAGGAGGTAATGTCGGAGTTTGGTGGCTACGAATGATAGGGCTAGGCATAATTTTTCTACATGTGTATACCTAGTCTCGTAATCCACGAGAGTATGACTTATATAATAAACGGCTTGTTCTCGACGTGCCGAGTCCCGATGTGCGAGCATAGCTCCTATAGCATGGCCGGGCAAGTAAAGGTAAAGGTAGAAGGGCCGATCATCCTGAGGTGGAATAAGCACGGGTGGCTGCAAGAGATAGGATTTAAGAGCTTCAAAGGCTTGGTGACACTCTTCACTCCATTGAAAGGCAATGTCCTTTTTAAGAAGGTGATGAAAAGGGTGACATCGATCCGAGAGTTGGGAGATGAAATGCCGGATGGATTGAAGTTTACCCTGCAAACTACGCAATTGTTTGAGGTTTTTGGGTGGGGGCATTTCTAGGATAGCTTTGACTTTAGATGGATCGACCTCAATGCCACACAAAGAGATGATAAAGCCAAGAAGTTTTCCCGAAAGAACACCAAAGACACATTTCTTTGGTTGAAGTCGGACCGAATATTGCAACAGGCGATCGAAAATAATGGTTAAAACATCGAGATGTTCACTGCGATGTTTAGATTTTCCAAGAAGATCATCGACATAATCCTCAAGGATAGTATGCATAATGTCATGAAAAATGTAAGTCATGGCCCGCTGATAGGTCGCACCAGCATTCTTAAGGCCAAACGGCATGACACGATAACAGAAGGTTCCCCAAGGAGTTATGAAAGCGGTTTTATGTTGATCGGCCGGGGCTACCAAAATTTGATTGTATCCCGAAAAACCATCCATGAGAGAAAGCATTTCATGGCCCGCAGTGAGATCAACAAGTTGATCAATACTTGGGAGGGGGAATTCATCCTTGGGGCAAGCGAGGTTAAGGTCTCAGAAATCCGTGCATATCCGAAGTCCCCCCGTCGCTTTAGTGACAGGTACGATGTTAGAAATCCATTGAGGATAGTCAATAGGCAAGATGAAGGACACAGAAAGAAGTCGTTGAAGCTCTTCTTTGACCAAGAGGGCGATGCGTGGATGCATCTTTCTCAGTTTTTGTTTGACTGGTTTGGAATCGGGGTTTAGGGTGATGTTATGGACAGCAATGGTAGGATCAATTCCTGGCATGTCAGCATAGGACCAAGCGAAAGCTTGGTTGTGGGTACGGAGAAAGGTAGTAAAGGCGGCTTGTTCTGATGTGTTAAGGGATTGTCGATCTTCACAATGTGAGGATCCTCCGCTGTGTGGATGTTGATTTCTATAGTCGACTCATTCAACATGGTTTGAGTTTCAGATGGTAAGAAGCGTTGAATATAGGAGTCGTCCGCCCAAGGTAAGTGAGCATGGAGTCATCATCCTGACACTCAACAACATTAATCGAAGGCGAATCCTCTTCGATCATGTCTGGATACAGAAGCGGAAGAGAAGATGGATCCTCATTATTGCGTTGATAAGTGAGAGGACCTATGAAGATAGCATTTATGAAAAAAAAGTTAGGAGGGATAGATTCAGGGTCTATCGACTTTGTGGGTGATGATGGCAAAGTGGGTGATGATGGTTTGGTAGGGGTGACGTTGTCTTCTTCCAAGATACAGCTGACACGAGGTGTCTCCTGTGTAGGTGTTTCAGGAAAACCAAGACCACTGCGATCATTGTGTTTGCGTGTAGTCACGGGAATGAGTGTATGTCGGCCTTGTTTGTAAAGACCAAAACCAAAGCCTTTCCAAGCACAGTGAGTCAAGAAGGTGAGGGTGAAACGACGATTTGTCAAGTATTGAAAATCAGATTGGAAAGGAACCACACCAAGAGGAGGTTCAGGGGTAATGGAGGATGCGTCAACACCCCCATACGTTAGGTTGGTGCAGCAATGGGGTGGTCCGTAAGAGATTACCTCCCCCACGCAACGGTCGTAGGTGGGATGTGCATGTAAACGTCTCGTACTCTTGTGGGGTATGGAAAGAACTAACGTTATATAGGCGGTACTCCCCCAGCGTAAGGCGTTGAAAAACATCTACTAAGGGGTCGGAGGTTGGGATGTTATCTACGGGAAAGGAAGTAATATTTGTAACGGTGGTTTCATTAGTTGAAGGTGTAGGTGCATCGGAAGTGGATGGCTGGGTTGGATGAATGGGTGTCTTGACTGGTACAAGCACATCATTAGGGCGATATAACATATTGCAAGTTTTGAAGGGGGGAGGATCAGCTTTTACGGTGTAGGACTTCCCCTCGTACTCAAATTTTATGCATCTATGTAAGGTGGAGGGAATGCATCCCATAGCCCGGATCCAAGGGCGGCCTAACAACATATTGTATTGGAACTCTCCCTCAAGGACATAGAAGAGTTCGGGTAAAGTACGTGGTCCTACACGAATGTTAAGGATCACGGTGCCTAAAGTAGAAGTAATAGCATCATTGAATGATCGCAACATGATGGGGTTGGCACACATGCAACTAGAAGGGATATTCATTTGTTGGAAGGCTTTTGAAGAGATGATGTTTAGGCTAGCACCCCGTCAATCATAACACGACGTACCCGAATATCCCGAACGTACGCTGAGATGAAAAGAGCAGGGTCAGGATCTTCGGCACCAAAGTCGATAATTTCATCTTCGGAGAAACTGACAGCAGCGGCTTGCTGTACAGAGACAGAAGTGGTTGGGGAGATAGATTGTTTGGTGAGCGAAGCAACATGATTGGGTGTTAGAATAGAGGTAACAGGCAAGGTTTCATTAGGTAAAACCTCTATCCCTTGAAGGATCTCAACGAGAGCTTGTCGATGAGATTCAGAAGTCTGAATGAGATCATACAATGTCATTTTTACAGGTGATTGGTGAAGCTGTTTGATCATAGTTCGATGGGCAATGCCATTAGAGACGGGATAGGTGGGTCGCGAATAACCACTTTAGGTGGTGGTGCAATCGGGATGGTGGACGGAGAAAGAGATGCCGCAGGTGTGTTTTCTTTCGCTTTCCCATTGTTTTTCTACCCTCGAGCAAAGCAACACTAATCATATTGATCTCGTGAATACGAGAGGAGGAAGATGATAGGGATAGGTCATGGTTTTGAGAGGTGGGGCTGTAATAATGATAGATCTTGGTGAGGCGGGGATAGGTGATATAGAGAGGGAATTGAAGCTAAAGGTCTCTCTTCGTAAGTTGTCTTTCTTAACTTTTCTATCTGAGAGAGGTGACGGATGAAGTATGGTTTTCAACGCTTTACATCCCTCTACGTCATGTCCTGGTGTGCGGTGGTAAGCCTGATTTTAGACTCATCATAACCTATAGGTCGAGGTTTAGATGGGTCATAAGGTCTAAGTGGGGGTAGGGAATGGTCGCATTCTCCACCAACATAGCAAGGATTTTGGCGTAAGACCCTTTGAGTGGGTCAAAATCGGAGGAAGATGAAGGTATTGGTTGGAGGTCGATTCTCGTGATGACGTGGTGTGGTTGGTTTGTATGGGGGTGGTTTAGCCAAGGAGTTTTGGTAATGGGTTTTAACTAAACGTGGCTTCTTTCGCGTAGAGGCTTATGTTTAGCCTGGTTGGATGATGAGGCCATAGATGATGTGGTATTAGAAAACAACCACGGAGAAATAGGAGTGACAGAAAACAAATCTTTTGATGATGGCATTTGTTTAGGGTTGATAGGTGGACAGGATAAGCGGGGTGACGGTGTTGCTATACCCTTGGATTTCTATATGAGGGTAAGGCGTAGGTCGCTTTAAAGAAAACATAGGAGGTATGATATATTGATGTAAGGTAGAGGGATGGGGTCCCAATATGGAAGGTAGGTGTGACGATGATGGTTTTAGTTGTGATAGAGGCATAGGTTGAGGAGATTGAGTCTGTCTCCTAATGGGATGGACGGCTTTATTTTTAGATAAATCAAGCCGCTTAGGTGGGTGTGTTAGACTAGGTATGGGTGAGGTCCCAAGCGTAGGGGAAGATTTGGCTAAGTTAATAGAAGTGGACGAGGTATTTGGTAGAGATGAGGGGGGTGAAGATGAGGACATGGGCATTTTAAGCTTCTGTAAACACTTCGGGTATATGGTGGAGGCATCAGGATCGGTCATTTGCATTTGAGTAGAATATGGCGTACTCAAACGTTCCCATAGAACCTGTCTATCTTCTGTGGAATGACAGTCCTCACGTGTGAATAGGAACTTTTGTATGGAAGAAAGGTGGGTTGTGATTCCGGTCCACTGTGGGTGTGATACAAGGGGTATATGAGGCACTGTATCAATGGGCGTTAAGAAATCAACCGGTTGTTGAAAAGATTTTGGTGATGAAGGACTAATAGGTAGGAGGGCGTGTTTGAGAGGATCCGTCATGTTTAAAGAGTGTGGTGATGTCGGTTCAAGAGGTTGCTCGTCTAAGGATGAGAAAAGAAGTGGCGAGCTTTCCTTTTGTACAGCAAGAATGGTAGAAGGAGACGTTTGGGAAATAGATAAATTAGATAACATCCGCTCACAGTCTTGCAAGGATGTGGTATAAGAAGGCTCATTTGTGAGAAGGGAACTCTGGGCAGCTAATTCCTTGATGGGTAAAGGAACGGCAAGGATTTCAGTTTGTCTTGATGGCGAGGAAGGGGGTTCGGTTTCCTGCGTTAGTGAAGAGGCTTGATTGAGAATTTGTTCGATAGAGGTCTTTGGTTGGGAATCGAAGACCGCATGGATCTCATGAACACTCTCCTCGCCTAAGATATCTTGGTTTAGTTTTGTTAGAAGAATAATTCGGGAATGGTTTGTTGAATATTTTCAAATTTCGGTTAGCGAGGGCGTTAGGATTATCGAGGGCTATATCCCCTGCATCAACCATTTCCTGCACTATGTTTTTCAACATCTTGTAGTTCTCATGATTGTGTCCCTTCACGCGGTGGAAGTTACAGAAGTCATTTTCTTTGTACCAAGAAGGTATGGCGCGAGTGGAATCAAACCCGGAATGAGGTTTAACAGGAGGTAAGGTAATGGCTCCTGCTTTGAGTAATTTTTCCAATATCACACCATATGTTTCTCCCAAGGGAGTGTAGTTGATGGGTTCGCTTTATACTTATAGGTGGTTTTGGTGGGGTATTAAACGGTGGTTGGGATTTGACCATCACCACGTGCACGGCCCCTTTGATTTCAAAGCAAATGGTCGATGGGTGAGGATTGGTGGTGTTAGGTTTGTTGGTGGAATCTTGGGTTTGGAAAGTGGGGTTTTTGTTGCGCAACCGTAATTTCTCTTCCTCTAAGGCTCGAATCTCTAGTTTTCGAGCCATAGTAAAGGCCTCATCAAATGTACAGAAAGTTTGAATTTGGAGGGTAGGGGAGATGTGCTTAGCGCAGGCCCGCGTAAACAGTTCGATAAGTTTGGTTTGAGGCAAGGCATACGTAAGTTGGTTGATAAGGCCCCACCATCGTCCAACGAAATCTGCGATAGATTCATCCTCAAATTGTCGGATGGCATAGAGGTTGGTGATAGATACTTTCTTGGCAATGTTAATGGAGAAATGATCCAAGAAAGATTGAGCTAGCTGGTTAAAAGAGAAGATTGAGTGCTAGGTTAAAGCACTGTACCACTCCAAGGCGGGTCCTGATAAGGACATGGGAAAGGTGCGGAGTAGTAAAGCGTCGTCGTGAGCAATCAGATAGCAGGCATGTCTAAATGATCGCAAGTGTTGTTGAGGGTCCTCCTTACTATTAAAACGGGTAAATTTTGGTAATTCCCATTGAGGAGGATATGAATGAAGGGGGACTGAAGGGTGGATAGGCTCCCGAAAAACTTGCTCGTATGTCAAGGCGCTACGACTTCTACAAACGAAGCCTCCAGGTTTTGCATTTTGTCCATCATTTGTTTAATTAAATCAGTAGTTGGATGAGATGATGGTGTGGTTGTGGTAAACGGAGGCAAATTGGGCCAAGGGCCACCGCTAGACAATGGTGGGGTTAAATGTTGATAAGGTATGGAGGACGTGTGTTGAGGCAACCGAATAGGGATGTCCTATATAAGCTGTTGAGGTTACCGGATATGTGTGTGGAAATGAAAAGGTGGGCAGAGCTTGAGAAGGAAAGCTCGTGTGGATAGGTGGCAGAGAGCAAGTCATGAACGGAACAGTCTGCAAGAGAGACGAGGTAGGAGCAGTTGGCGGTAATGACATGTTGGGCCCAAGATTAACCAAAGGAAAGCCAATCTGTGCCGTATGGACCCCTGAAGCTGCTGAGGTAGGCGACGGGACTAAGGATGCGGAAGGCAAAGTAGAGTTATCAGGTGGAGAAGGGGCTAAATGAGTAGCTATACTGATAGGCATGCCAACAAGGAGTTGACCATCGGGTGTACGGTCAAGGGCATGAGACAAATAGTCTTTAGACAACGCTAGGATTAGCATCCAAAAATTTGGCAAATTCTTTATCTCCCACAAGAATTTTAGGAACCTCGCTGGTATCACAGGATTCCCCACAGAATGTGAAGGGGGTGATTCAGGCAAAGAAATAGAGAAAGCATGTGAAACCATGGTGGCGGCTTGCTTTCGAGTGATAACAACCATGGACAGGAGTTCACAGTAGGGTTTCAATCTAGCAGGAATGTAAACCGATTGAGAATGGTGAAATTGGTAGGTCTTTGGTTTGTCAGAAGCTCAGTAAAAGACAAGAATCGATGTCGGCCTAGTAACCGGCGATGTCGGTTAGACTATAGCCGACGCGTCGATCGCTTTTACCGATGTCGGTGTAATAAGACTGGTAATATAAGAAGCTGCTGATTTGATTGTTACAACGCTCAGTATATTTATCAAATTGTTCTAAGGTAATCACGAGAAAGCGGTGTATAACAGAGAAAACAGAATCGAAAACAAACAAAATGCACACGCAAATCCGAGAGACTAACCCTAGGTTAATTTTAATTATTGTGGGCTTATGCCTTTAGACGCGAAATGATGTCAATCCTAAACAAAAGACTTAGGGGAAATGTCAAGTTATTTTGGCTTATAAGGTTACCTCAATCGGGCGGAGGAATACCGCCAAACGGGGGATGTTTTGAGTTGTTGTGTAAATTGTGAAGTGATTTGGTATGTGTTGTGCAGGTGAAAGTAAGATTAATTTCTGTCAATACCATGGAAATCACCCCCATGTGTACGACTGCATTACTTTGTCTATGTTCACTAGAATTGAAAATAGCAAGCAAGAATGTAATGCACGTGTTTTAAACCCAAATCGAAAATGATATTCGATGAAGCAAATGAGATGACTTTCACTAATGCAAAACTAGGAAAGCAAGACAAATTCTTTACTAAATATAACAAAAACAGCAACAACAAGTATGCTTCCTAAAATGAAAATAAGCAAGAGAAACAGAAACCCGAAATGGGTCCCACCGGGCGTGCCAAAATGTTTCGCACGGAATGTTTCGGCTCTGCAGAATAGACTTGCTTCTATCCTATCATTCCTTCGAGAAACAGATAAGGGTTAGGGCTAGGAGGAATACCTATTGAATGTTGAGATGGTGTGCGTGTACCGTAGAGAGAGATCAGATCGATCGCAAATAACTCCTTTTGTCTTGGAAGGACTACCTGTAAGTAAGAATACAAGACCACAAGATTTTAATTAGACAACAAATGAGGGATCTGCCTTAGGCCCAGGAAATATAAAAACTTCCTTTCGAAGGTGGTCAGTTCCCCTTTTAATACGATTTAACACAAATGATAATATAGAAAGCTATTGCAAAATCATGATTTAGGTATCTCGTTACAAAGCAATAGAAACTAAACTATCAATAATAAAGTGTCACGTTGTTTGTTCGGTTACTGGTCGTTGATACGTTCAGGTTGAGTTATAGGGATAAACCAGGCTAGATTTGGGGTTGTTAGGTGGCAAATAGGCAAGCAAAAAGGTTTTGGGGTATAAGTCACAGTGACCGACGGCGGTCACTAGGTAACCGACCACGGTTAGAGAACCGCTGCCGGTAGAGGATAAACGATACCGGTAGGGGCAGCAATCTAAGTGCTTCTGGATAGAAGTTGGTTGTAAGGTGATTGTGGGGTTATTAGGATTGGTGGATGGCTGAGGGGGATGATGGGAGGATAGGGAAGACTCAGAGTGTGGTAAAATGGCCTTCTGGGCAATATCAGGTGTGTGGGTGAAGGTTAAGTGCAGTTGTAGCTGGTAGTAGATCTAGGAATAAACTTATGATTACTATTAATCAACAGGCTCAAGAAAATGGTGCTTAGAAACATATAACATACTACTTACTTGCCCCTGATGTAGATGCAAGTTTCAGGACTGTGATGATGAAGACAGGACCCAAGTTGGATGCAGTTTCCTCTTCTGATGCTCGGATGAGTGTTACTGGGCTCTGGTTATTCAGTTGCAGTCTTGGGCTTGATGTCCTTCTCTACAATCTCTTCTTGTTTCTTCACTTGTCTCTGCTCGGCCAAGAAAAATCTAGATTCTCACGATGATTTCTCCTTCTCCCAATCAAAATGAAAATCCCCTCCTTTGTTTTTGGTTGGAAGTGGTCATTTACGAGGAACCGATGTCATCTTTCCCTCCTTTTCTTCGAGGGATTGGTAGCGGGCTTGGTCAAGTCATTATGAAGTTGGTTTTAGGTGCGGATGAGGAGTAATTAGTCATAGGTGTGGAATTGGACCAAGTTATAGGTCTTAATTAGGTTAGTTTAGGGTTAAGACTAGGTCACGATGAGGTGGCGACATGAGGTGGCAGGTATGGTGATGTGGATTTATTAATTATAAGGTAATTAATAAATAATTGTGTAAGGTTTAGGTGGTGAGGTTAGGTTGCGAAATGCGATGCGGGTCACAAGGGGTCGTAAGACACAAATTTGGTGTCTACACTAACAATAACTAATTCTTACCGCTTTAATGAACTAAGATTTGGTCTAACCCTAAAATTCTCCCTAACCACCTTCTCTCTCATAAAAAACACAATGTATGTCCCAAATCTAAAAGAGGCGAGATATACCAATTTTAGTAAACCTCGGGAATCATGCCTTAACTAATGTTGATCACCCTAAACCGATGCTAATTAAGCCAGAACCATCATCGGTTACCGTTTATTCACCTAAACAACCTTGTTTTTGTGTTGGCACATTCTGAGAGAAAGAAAAGGAGATCATATCTACATGCAAGCAAAACCAACATCCTTTCACATATCCGGATATCTAAAGCTAGCACCAAGAAAAAATTGGAAGCATTACACTCAAAGAATAATTCCAGGAGTCACCGCTTTATGATATCCAACACCATTTTTCTGATCAACATCCACCTCCATTCAGCCATCTAAATCTACATCATAGTAAGTATACTTTCTACCAGCATAGTCTATTTCAATATATAAGTTTTTGTTACTTTTGTTATCAGTTCATACCTTGCATGTCCATTTTCCACCTCTTACCCACTGGTAGACTTATTCATTCTTCTACCCACACCACCAAATCACCCATTCTCTCCTATTACCCATCTCTAAGAATACTTGAGACCTTTACCTACCTCCCTCTCTACCCTTCCATCCCTTTTTAGCTCCAACTCGATCCCCCTAACCAAATTTCATTGAGTTCCTTTCGCCTTAACCATACCGATGTCGGATACCTAGAACCATCATCGGCTATACCCAACCGACATCGGTCTCTATGTTTTACACATTTTCTAATAACAAAACCAAACAACCTTTTACTGAGTGACCTAAATAGCCCAAAACCTGACCATTGTTGGTCTTCCTAAACCATCATCGGTTACACCAGACTGACATCGGTCTCTATGTTTTATACCTTGACCAAGAATAGACCCAACAATCATCTCACCAGTTGACCTAAACAACCTAGAATCTGACCCTGACCAGTTCCAGCACCCTACCAACTACCTACCTTTCTGATCTGACCATAGCCTAGCTTGTTATGTTAAGATTTTCTTATTGTACTTGAATGAGATACCTAAATCATATCAAATACAGTAGGACTTTGTTTCTTTCTCACATTAACTTGTTTTAAACAATGGATTGATAACCATCTAGGAAGTATCACACTTCTCGGAACTAGCATACACTAGGCAGTCCACTGTCATATATCATTTAACTATATTTTGTTGTCTTGTTTTCTATTACAGGTAGTTCCTCCTAGCCAAAAGGAAGCTCTAACATTCAGATGTGGATCAAGAAGTCAGAATGCATGCAACAACCATCAACCGAACAACATTTAACAAGTATTCCTCCTTAGCCTTTACCCTTATCTGTTTCATCACTTTGAAAACATAAAAAAAATGGTGAAACATTTTTGCATGCTAGGTGGGACCCATCAAGGGTTCTTTTGCATTTATTCATTCCTAGGTGAAAGTTGTGTGTTTTTTTCCCTTTGAAAAGCTTCCACATTAAGTTTATTCTTTGGAATAATTATCCTTCTTTCTATTGTCTAAAAATAATCATATTTTTGGTGCTTTAAAAAGAACACATCTTCCTTTCTTTATCATTGCATTAGTGAAAAGATATCCCTCTTCTTGTTCATCACTTGCTACATCGAACAAACACACTTCGATTTGGGTTTAAAATGTTTGCATTACATTCGATTTGTTGCATTATTAGCTCACATTAAATCTAAGTGTAACCTATATCTTGGAAGTCATGCCCAAGTCGATGGTTGACACAAATAATCATAGAAATCACATTTCTCTCTCTCTCTCTGTCTTACCAAACTTGCACAAAATCAAAACATACACATATTTCTTAACTAACATCTTACCTAAGAACATCTATCAATGATCACATGATCCGATTGGCAGCTACTCCCCATCTCATTACCCTCGTCAAGTCATCATCTCGGTGGATGGCCCACCTGCCATAAAATACTGAAACCTCTCCTTTAGATATCCTTCTTCGTAGGATGCCTTCCTAACTAAAAAAATTATGTTCTAAATACACATAGTCAGTCCTAAATAGCATAACCTGAACAAACATAAGAAAATCATTGTTAGGGTCATTCTTTTTCTTAGTGTTCTTCTTGATTTGTGTTTTGAGGTGTGAGACTATGATTCTCCATTTTTCTTCTTCCTTGCACACTCCACCATCATATTTGGAGTATTCGACTTTTTCGTGTGTGTCAAGGCCCCATCTCCTTATTCTCAAGTTTTTGAGTTTGATTCTTCACTTAATTTAATTCAAAAAACCCATTTTCTTCATTTCTTTCTAATTTCACAGTCATCGACGTTGGTCCAGTGACCATCGTCAGTTCACATCTGACCGTCGTCGGTTAAACCCTAACCAGTGTTGGCATCTGACTTTCTAGTTACTTTACCTAGAATAGCCTTCATCACTATTTTTGTTCTTTTTTTTGGCCCTCGAGGCATCATCATATTTCTCCCTTTTGATATGTCCCAGAGTTTTCTCAGTACACATCCAACATTCTTGTTTCATTCTTTGAGACTAGTTTCTTTCATAGTGATCGGTATCAGTTTCAGAAACCATCATCGGTTTTCCCTCAACCATCACCGGTCAACCTAACCAACTTTGGTTGATTTGTGTTTAAATATCAAAATCTAGACATTGACCAAATTCACCTCCCGGACCCCACTATTCTCTGTTTCTACTATTTTTTGTGTCATCTATAGAATACAGTTTTACCAAGTCAACACTTGTTCACATGGTGTTGACTCACAGCTAGACTAACGCCCTCATATTCCACGCTAGTCATCAACCACTTCCACCTAGTCCCTCACTTCCTTTTATCCTATCACCCATGGATCTAACCTTACCTACCACCATTGCTTTGCAGTGATGAAGAGTTTGCATGACTCCTTGATCAAAATCCTGTGGCCTTACAGTTCTACCTTTCCCATTCTTCCACTCAAGACTCCTCTCGAGTTAGTTGATATACGACATGACTATATCCATCTCTCTTTCCTTATTCCTGTTGCTTTATCAGCCCCTAATAATGTGGTGTTCCCTCACCTACTTCACCCTTGATATTTTCATAGCTAGGCCTCAAACCCACCATGACCGCTACGTCTGCAGATCACTCGTGCATGTCGTATCTATTGTCCCCTCATTGACCACCCGTAACATAACACAATCCAAATTCATTATATCACAAATACCCATTACAACATAACCGCCCGAGTGTCGGTGACCCCTACTCCATTCAAGAATCTCATCCTCTCCATCCCGAAAACTTGCTCCCTATTTTGCTACAGAGTCACGATGACCAACCCACCTATATACACTTACTATTAACAACCCCTATCTCTTTTGTCACCCATTTTGGATATGCGCCTTCTATGTCAGTTCCCTATTCTCAACCTCCCTATCAGGTTTAATATCTGCCCCCTTATGCTACAAGAGGTGTCTCCCCATCACAACCTACCAATGACCTCATCAAGTTGATGATGGAAAAGATGCAGACACTAAAAGCATCGGTTTCCACTTGCATAATTCCCTCACCTATGATGAAATTTTTAATGAGCCTATTCACCCGTCCATTCCTATTCAACCATACCCCATACATTGGGAAATGCCAAAATTCAACCACTTCAATAGTAAAAAGGATCCACAACAACATTTGTGGTCCTTTAAACATGGATGTTACCTGATTTCCCATGACGACATTTTACTTTTGAGGACTTTCCCAATGTCCCCGACTGGACTCGCATTAGACTGCATGCAGTGGGCTACCAAGACATTCCATCTACTTGTTAAATCAAGTAGCCCAAGCCTTCTTAGACCCTTCTTGATTAATATTGTCAAGAAGGTTACCATGACTGATATTTATTCCACTCGTCAATATGACAATGAGTCTATCACCGACTTTTTCATTCGTTGGTGTTGCTTAATCAATCAACTCACATTTCAACTTCCTCAAACTAAACTCATAGAGTTGTTTACTCAGCTTGTGCTAGACACATCTCACCAACTCTGCAAGTGCAAACCTTCCATACTTTTGATGAGGCATTCACTATGGTACAAAAATTAGAAATTCATGCTATTGAAGAAAAGAAGATTCAACTTTGTAATAAGAACATTACGTTCAAATCAAATGATGCTTATTCATCTACGAAACATCAAATTAACTATTCAAAACCCAAAGGGTTTGCCAATGCCATAGTTCTCAAAGCCGGTCCCCTCATCAATCAAACCTAGCCAAACCCCCTTCTAATCTCTCTCCTATCCAATATTTCTAGTTCGGGGATGGGAACAATGAAAGTACACTTCCATAGGAGAATCTTATTTTTGTGTTAGAAAAGCTTGCGAAGGCTAGCACCATTACTCTCCACCTATAAAAGCACATACTATTTTTGACCATGAGTGACCATGATGCCCTCATGGTATAATGAATATGACTTTTGTAACTATTATCATCTCAAAGGTCATAACGATAATAAGTGCATCACCTTCAAGAATATTGTACAATAAATATTAGACAACGAAGATATAGTCTTGGATAGCCCGAATACACCCAATAACCAAAACCTACATATCTTCAAGAAACCATTCCCTAATCATGCCCCATCTTCCAACCAAGTTGATGATACCTCAAACAATGATGGTAATGTCCGTGAGGTCCACACTATTTTCAATGACACACCATTTGCTTCCCGGTTGCCTCATGTTCCTTCCATAGCTAAAATATTAGCCCACACTCATATACCTATAGCAAAATCTATTTCATCTACTCCTCTACCTACAGAGGAACCCCTCCATGTTCCCCTTCACCCATGGAAGAGACTATAATTAACATGCCGCCTTTGACCCCTCAAAATTCCAAGCAAGTTGTTAGTGGCACCTCTCCTACTCATAGAAGATGCAGGTCCACCACCTACACCAACACAAAGATATTCCACTTCGGTTGGCCCATCCTCTCATCTACCAATGGAGGATACTATAGAAGTACCACTGCCTATAGATGACCATTCACCATCAGACCTTCAAGATCCCGCTAATCTACTTTCGGCTCTCTTACCCAAAGATTCTGAGGCTAACCATTTCCCTATATCTCAAACACATTTTACGTGGATTGCCACTCGATCCACATCAACCCCACCTACGTCAGTACCATTCTCATGCTTGGCTGATCACCTAGACTATGTCGATAGAGCCTTACTTTGGGGATGCCTTCTACTTCTTATTTCAACACAAATGTAGTTGTCCCCTGTTGACACCTCCACTATCTATCCAAAAGTGTTTTGGGAAACCAAACCAAACACAATCATGACTATTGCAATGCCTTCCATGACACCACCCCTGGCCCAACTCACACCTCTACCCATAACCCAATATACACCTACACCTAAACACCTACCCTTGCCTATATCATCACCCTTACCTAAACCTACACCTACCTTAGGGATCATACAAACAACTAGCCTTACTCACCCACCCATAAAATTAGATTTAGCTACATCTTCCAAAACTAATACAAAACTTGAACCAGCCCCTAAAATAAGGATCTAATATTCTAAATCTCATACCCCAACCTTGCTTACCATGCCCTTATCACTTTCACCCCTTTCATCCATCCTAGGACCTCACCCCTTGATCCTAGCCAAGCAACCCCCATCCATCGGTAAACCAAGAATGCAGCAACCCATTTCCCCATCACGGACCTCTAATATACCCAAGCAACTCCGCACAACCTCCGTCCCTCACCTGTAACCATCTTACCACCCATACCTCCAAGCACCGTCAATAAATTCTTCACTACCCATGATACTTCCTTCTCTCTCACTCAAGCCTCCTACCCAACCCACACCACCTACCTCCCATCACCCCGCCCATGGGTAACCCGCCTTCTTCCACCATCTAATTTCCCTCCACATCTCATATGCCCATATCTCCTTTTCCCAAAAAGACGCAACCTAAAGCTAAAAATCCACTACCCTCCAATAAGGTAGTTAAACCAACCAAACCTTCCATTTCTAGTTCATCTACCATGCCCCTACCCAAGAAGATACAACCAACACCTAAGACCACACCACACACCAAACTAGTAGCCCAACCTACCCCCTATTGTAAAACCTCTTCCTCCACAATTAGCCATACTTGTACCCAAACCCACATTCACCTCCCATTATGATCCACTAGTGGGATCCTACACCAAAATCTTAACCAATCTCCTCAAAACTTTCATCATCACATTACCGCCCCTTAGACCTTACGACCCACTCAAACCCAAACCAAAAGGGTTTGATGAAACCAAAATTTGTGCCTAACATTATGTGCCAGGACATGATGTAGAGAACTATAAGGCTCTAAAAACTACTCTTGTCCAATTGTGTTCTCCTGAAGAAAACTTTGACGATGATGATCTTCTTGATGAGGACCCCATTTCACCTTCACCAATTTCCATAGATCCTCTCCTGTCACCTACTTAGTGACCAAGATCTCCACCCCCACAACTCTTGGATCCATCCCCAAGGTTTGAAATTAACATGGTTTGCATAAGAGAATTGGCCAAAACACCACCAAAATGCCAATGCACCCTACTCATTTCATAAGGATCATATCCCCCACTAGGGTTTTGTCCCTCATGCAGCTATAAATTCAATGACACACCCTCTTCATCCACCTCTCCTCGATTAACATGATCAACATTGCCACCCATGCTCGAAAGAAAAGGGCAAGTAGAAAGCAAGTGGCCCATCAACCAACCCTATACCCAATATACCATCCACACCCACACCCAAAGTCATCATTCGAGGTCCTACATATCCCATTTCCGATGGGGTCACACATTACATATGCTAAAACAACTACACCAATCCCACCTCAAAATGTCTTTATATGACCTCGTCCGAACCTCGAGTCACGTCGTTAAGCCCTCATCGGGGTTCATTTTAAGAGACCTCTTGGAAATTGGAGGTGGAGAATCAGTGAATATCCCGGAACCGGTTTCACGGGAAGGTGAATTTTTTGGGGGTTGTATGAAAAATTTTTGCCTGATTATCAAGTGCTACGATAGAAGGCTCAGACGCTTAGCGATGGGATATTTTGTCTGTCACGCCGTCAAAAAAATGCAATGACGCATCGAGGGTGATGTCCGTCACGTGTCTCGCAACCTCCGCCTCTACTTTCTCATCAAAAATCTTTGTGTGCGCGCGTCAAGAAACTCTTTGTCGTTTATGCGCATGTGTCAATATCATTGTACCTCCTTATTACACGTCCTATCATCGCCAAGGTCGATAACACCTCGATGACGCACATCACTAGACTCTCGATGACACGCATCAACGTCAACGTGCCGTGTTGACGCATGTCAAAGAGATCTAGTGAGCGTGCATCACTAGACCTCTTTTGACGCGTGTCAACACGGTTGTTGGCGTGTCAGTGTAGACAGACTCAATGACGCGCGTCAACACTGTGTTGACGCACGCCAAAGAGGTCTAGTGACGACGCCACTAGGCCTCAAAGTGATGCGCGCGTTAACAACCTCTGTTGATGCACGTCAAAGAGGTCTAGTGATGCGTGTCACTAGACCTCTTTTGCTCGCATCATCAGGTTGTTGACACACATCACTAAGGTCTGATGCACGCGTCATTGCATTTTTTTGCGATGCACGACAAAGCTATCCTGTCACGCGTCTGCAGCCTCTCGCCTCTTCTTGTGCATCGAAAAATCTCCATGTCGCTCATCAACAAACTCTTTGTCATGCGCTCTACTATGTGCCAATATCTCGCAGTATCTCCTTGTCATGCCCGCAAACCCTCCTCCTTATCGCGCGTCTATAATACGGGATATATCATATTGTTGAAAAATGTGAAGTAGAAGTGTTCTACAGCGAATAATCTAGGTTTATATAGGGGATATTTTTCAAGGGTAGGTGAAAGTGACCCCTAAAAAAATTAAAGTGTAATTTTTAGGCGAATAGGTCATCGACAATCTGAAAAAAAATCACCTTTTCAAAATTTTCAAAAATGGAATATTCGCCATATTACGAATATTCGCCACTAAAATTTTCCCACAGCCCTCATGGAGGTCCTTCAATATATCAAGTCTTACCAAATCACTCCACACTTGTGGCCTCCATCATTACCCCTCACCACACAACCTCTCTCACTAGGTCTTTTCCTTCCTCTACACCACCACCCACTCACCACGTGGCAACCTCATATTTTTAGATGAAGAGATTGCTCCCTTCCAATATGATGACCTCGACCACACTCTTTTCATCTCCATCTTCATCGATAATATACACATACAACACATTATGATCGATGGTGGTGTTAGCATTAACATCATCTCCTCCCATGCATATGGCCAAATACAAATACCTACCAGTTACATGCAAGGTAAGCCTGTTATGTTGTGTTCCTTCAATGACGCCATGACCTCTACCTAGGTATCATTGTTCTCCATGTCTATGTAGGTCCCCGCACCATCCCATAACTTTTTGATGTCCTAGAAGGGAGTTCCAATATAACTTGTTACTTGGTGACCTTGGATCGTGTTGTGTTGTGTCCCTTCGATGTTACATCGATGCCTCAAATTTGAACACGAGGGACATTATTACACCATCCCTACTAACCCTCACCTTTAAAGACCTATAACATGCTATATCAACCCAATGATGTGCTTGTACCAGTCAAGGCATCCATGACCACAACCACTTCACCTTCACCCACGAGCCCATCCACCAAAATTGCACTACTGCTGCATTTAACCTTGTTATCCCCACTATAGTTGTAGCCTCTACCTTTGGCACCCCTTCATCTAGCAAACCATCCATATCTGCTACCCACATACCAACTATTGATCCCTTACAAGGTTTTTTTCAACACATCACTCTAGGGGAATACCACCTATACAATATCGATACCTTCCTCACCCCACAAGAGTATCGGAATTTGCATCAACACCCTAGTTATGACATCTACATTGGTGAAGTTTTCCCTTATGTCCCTCCCCACCTTCACACCAATCTAACGTATGGAGGGCTTGATATGGCCACTTACAAATCTGAGCCTCCATATCAACCCAACCATTTTCATCGACCTATACTCCCTACCTAATTGCCGTTGCGCTCACACTTTCCTGCATTGGTGCACATGGAAGGGATTTGGCTTTTGTTTTTATGAACAATTCCACCACATTGTCATCTTGTACCTCTCATAAACATAATGACCATAGTGGCATTGGTTTTGATGCCCAATCCATCCAGAAGAAGGTTTGTATCGACCTTATATAGGATGAGAAATCTTCCACCCCCTCATTCACCCACATTACCATCTTCACCCACGAAGTCCACAGATCCTGAATCTATATCTCCTAAACTTTTTTTTCATAAACACCATTTTCCTCGGGACCACTGACATATCAACACAATGGTGAGGTTCCCTCTTCTCTCCCATTCATGTATCCTGACATGATCAATGATGATACGCCTTCAATTAACATCACTTAATGCTAGGATGATGATTCCATCCTCACCTACCTTAGTAAAGAAGACTCTTATATTCATTGGTCGTTACCCTCTAAAATGCAAACCATGTTGAATGAATCGACCATTGAAATAAACATTAATACTCAAGATGACCCACACATTCTAAAGATCAACCAATCCTTAGACACTACTGAATAGGAAGCCTTCACCTCTTTCCTCTGGGATCATAGCAATGCATTTTCCTGGTCTTATCTTTGATATGCCCAACATTGACCCAAAAATTTTGGTTCACAATATCGTATCTATTCCTAATGCCAAACCCATCAAACAAAAGATGTGGAAAATGCATCCTTGCATTTCTCTTCTAGTCAAAGAAGATCTGAATCACCTTCTCTCAATTTCCTTCATTCTACCCATTGATTATCCCCAATGGATTTCTAACATCGTTCCTGTCATGAAAGTGATCGGGGACTCTCGTATTTCATGGATTTCCCTAACCTCAACCTTGCTTGTCCCAAAGATGATTTCCCACTATTAGGCATTGACCAACAAGTTGATCTCACCACTCGCCATGAAATTTTATCACTCATGGACCAGTTTCTCAAAGCTACAATCAAATATTACTAGCTCCAGAGAATCAACACAAGACTACCTTCATCACCCCTTGGGGGACTTTCTACTATCAATTCATGCCTTTTGGCCTCAAAAACGCTGGTGCTACATATCAACAAGCCATGAATTACATCTTCCATGACATCATGCATTGCATATTGGAGGATTATGTAGATGATCTGATTTCCAAGTCAAACCATCGAACCAAACACCTTCCCATTCTTAAAGTCATCTTTGACCGCCTCATCAAATATTGTGTTCATCTTCAACCAAAAAGTGCATCTTTATGGTACTTTCTAGAAAACTCCTAGGTTTCATCATTTCTTTATGTGGCATAGAAGTTGATCCTACTAAAGTCAAGGCTATTCTTGAAATGCCACCACCCACTAATCTTATTCAACTTCGTAGCCTACAAGGAAATTTGTAATCAATTCGTCATTTTATCTCGTAGCTTTCGACCACTGTCAACCATTCCATCATCTTCTCAAGAAAGACATTTCATTCAAATGGGATGATGAATGCCATAAAGCCTTAGAAGCCCTAAAATAATACCCACTTCAACCACCAAAGTGCTCATTCCTCCTAAGGATGAACCATCCCTTCTACCTATAAATTTCCACCATTGATCATTCTCTAGGTGCCATGCTCACTCATCGGGACAACCAACACCGAGAGAAAGTAGTTTATTACATAAGTCGTACCATTCTTGACTATGAAACTAGATATACCCACGCCAAAAAACTTTTCCTAGCCTTAGTTTTCATCACCACCAAACTTCACCATTACCTACTCAACCACAAAACCTTCACATTCGATATTGACCCATTACACTATATGTATGCCAAACCTTATCAAAATCAATGTGTCACACATTGGATTATGCTTCTCGCTGACCTCGACCTCGAATTCATCATGAAAAGTTTATAAAGGGTCCTTCTATCATCGACCAATTGGCCAAAACACCTATTTCAGGAATCAACCCTCTAACTTCGAGTTCCCAGATGATTCTATAGCTACCCTTTCCCTAGATGAACCCACTTACCAAATGAAACTCTTCTTCAATGGATCCAAGTGTCAACGTGGAGGTGGGGCTGGTGTTATCCTCATTCCACTTGATGGTGAACCTATGCCTTTGTCTTTAAAACTTGATTTTGATTGTTCAAACAATATTGTCGAATACGAAACACTCGTATTGGGTCTCCAGGCTACTTATGCCTTAGATGTTAAATCAATCAACATCTTGAGTGATTCTCAGTTGGTCATAAACCAAGTCAATGGTATATACCAGTGTTGTAATGAGATACTTCAAAAGTATAAGCATCACGTGGACATACTTTTGACCACCTTCAACTGTTATGCACTTCAAACCACCCCTTGTTCTACCAATATATTTGCAAATACAATGACTTGGTTAGCTTCTCAAATACTTGCTTCACTCGCTTTGAATCTAAAATTTTCATCATATAAAGACTACAATCACCCTCTTATTTTCCTCGTGAAGTCTACTCTATCGAACCACTCGCTCCTAACCCAAGTGACCTTTGGTACAAGAAATATACAAACTATCTTTTCCTTTCCATTTTACCCACCGATCTCACTCGTAATGGACAACTTGTATTTCTTAAAAGTGTCTCCCATTATGTAATCATGGGTGGTCTTCTCTATAAATAGTTTCGATAGCATTCTCTTATGATGCCTTACAAGTTCTAAATTCCTTAAACTATTAAGGAAGTCCAGATGGAATTTTGGAGGTCACTTTAGTTGTTTGGCTATTACAAAATGCATTCTTCACTAGGCTATTATTGGCTAACCCCTGAACCGTGATTATTGTGATTACGTCAAATGTTGTGTAAAATGCCAACAACATGCTAATCTCCATCACACCCCTAGTCATGCCTTACAGGTCACATGAAACCTTTGGCCTTTTTCTCAATGGGGTTTGGATTTTTTCAGTGAGATCAACCCCCATTCTTCATAATGCCACCAATGGATCATGCTCGCCATCGAATATTACACTAAATGGGTACAAGCCATTCCCTCATCTCCACCAAATCGATAAAATATGTGAATTCATCAAACATCACATCACTTCTCACTTTGGTATCCCTCACCGCATTATCACTGATAACGAAAAACAATTCAAAAAGAAAACCCTATGCAAACTATGCGATGCTTTTGGCATCCAACTCATTTTCTCATCACCCTATTACCCACAAACCAATGGTCAAGCCAAATCAACCAATAAAACCTTGAACAAAATTCTTATGAAGGTAATCAACGATACTAGGAAGGATTAACATACACACATTCCTTTCACCTTGTGGGCTTATCGCACTATTATTCCCACTTCGACTATTGCCACCCCTTTTCTCTAGTCTACTACTACGAGGTTGTCTTACCTCTCAAAGTTTAGATTCCATCTCTTCACATCTTGCTACAAGACATACTCAATGATGATGAATTTTCCAAGATCATTTAGCACAACTTGAATTATTAGATGAACGTTGTCTCAACACTCTTGACCATCTCCAAATCTACCAAATACATATCTAACATGCCTATGACAAACATCTTCACGAACGAACCTTTCAGGTCGGTGACCTCATCCTCAATGAAAATCAACATGTAACCAGAAAGGACAAAAGTAAATGGGGCAAATTTTCTCCTAATTGGCTTGGACTCTATATCATTACCCATTCCTATGGATCAAGTGCTTATCATTTGTCTTCACTTGAAGGTAAACTTGAACCTAAGCCCCTTAATGCCTTGCATCTTCGACCATTTTATTGTTGATATCAAGTCCTATATCACTTTCTATCAATTGATCGCTCATTCCTTGAGTGCTTTTCACCTTCCATGATTACCCATTTTGAGGATCCACAACTAAACAAGAATCATGTGATTACCCATCACCTTTTAGCCTTGTCTTAATATGAGTACCATGACTCTCCTCATAGCATGATTCTCATCGATAGTTTTTATCTTCTTCAATATGGAATCCCATAGTCATTCATCACTCAAAACCACATCTTTCATAGTTGATCTTTGTGTACTATGATCTTGTCTTCTAAAACAAGAACCTGATTGTCCTCTATAGTATTGTCCATGACTTAAGTAGCTAAAAACAAAAGTGATACAACTCCTTGAGTTAAACTTCCAAGAAAAGATGAATCCCTCAAAAGGGACATCTCTTCTTTCTCTTCTACCACTATAAATAAACTGCTTCCTTAAAGGACAACTATATACAGTCATTACAAAAATATAAAAACTATTCAAAAGCTTCCCGCATCGATCAACTTCATGAAGACCTCAAGGAGATAATATACCCATCCCATATAGACTTCCCGCATCGATCGTCTATTATAAAAATAAAAAATAAAAAAATATGAAATTTTCTTCATGGACTTACCTATTTTGGATTTTGGGTTTCTTGTTCTTAAATACACATCGTTGTAAACTAAGTTACACTAACCTCTCATTCTCACACCCTTTCCTTTTTCCTAAATTCCTCATTACTTAAGGGACTTGCCGCAAACGTGACATTTCATGATCATGTGACTTTTCTTCACCCTTAGAATAGTCCATTATGTAAGGCTTGTAGGGTCTTACATTCATAAGCCCATCTGGCGTATGGTAGAGTCATTAGAGTTCTTATCAATTAAGAAGCTCTTTTACCATCTCTTACCATTTGCCTTCCTCATTACTTATTGATTATCCTATACAGGACCAGACCCTCAACACATGTGTTTAAAAATCACTTAACCATTCCTACAACCTAAATTCAATCATGCCTATAACCTAAACTCATTCATTCCTATGACCTACATCATCCATGTCTCACACCTATTAGCCCATTCCGCTATGTCATCATAATATTCCTTAGCTTATGGGAGAACTACATCGGCCCGAGGTCCCTTTTCGCTAGGACTATGCAGTAACACTGACTAATTACATGGGGCCCTTGGAGGTTAGCTCGGCCACTCTCTACCCTAACCAATTCCCTCTGCCCCTTTCCTATTCACATTCTACTCTAGTTAGTTTCCTTTTATATCAATAATTGGAAATTAAACCACACAAACAACAATTGCTTAACATCTTTACCATTATCACTCATTCATTCATTTCATCTTGTCTACCATTTCTTTACCACTATCATTCTTTTTCCTACAAAGCATCTTAACACAATCCAAATCATAATTAATTACACAAATTAATGAATTAGAAACTCTATTATGCCTAAACCAACCTAACTCAATAATACCTACAACCTAAACTCAACCATGCCTAAACCAACCTAACTCAACAATACCTATAACCTAAACTCAACCATGCCTAAACCAACCTAATCGAACAACCTAAACTCAATCATGCCTAAGCCAACTAAACTCAATCATGCCTAGACTCAATCCATGCCTATGACCTGACTCCATCATGCCTAAACCGACTTGACTCCACCATGCCTACACAACCTTGACTTTAACATGCTTAATCCACCTGATTTCCACCTATATATATATAACAATGGAAATTAAAACATGTACACCATTCATACTATAAACACCATCATCTATAAATTAGAATGTCTATATAAAAATACATGTGAACATATATCCCAATAATAATCAAAATCATCTCAAATCACTCAGATATAGCCTCACCATCTTCGGACGTAGGTTTCTGGTATCTCATCAAAATCTCAAAACTCTCATGTACATATTCTCTCTTCGGCAGACGCAAGCTAGTATATATAAAAAATACACAACTATACAAAACAGGAGGTATGTATGGCTATTCGACATCACCTTGTTGGATATCCTCCATATCTATCTCACCTATATACTCCTCCTCTACTACCCTCGTATGACGTCCACCTAGCATCTCACCACCCATCATCGGCCCTGGCCAAATCTCGTTGGTACCTCACCGGGGCTAGCCTCCATGAATTGGTGGCCTCACCTTGACCCTGTCTCGGGGCTCGATGGCCCCTTGTGCTCTCCACACTATGGGTACATGACCTCGTCCTCTCACTCGAGGCCTATTGTGCTCTATACTCCCCATAGGATAGAAAATATATCCCTACGGCCATCAAAATATCCTGATAATATCAGACCTCACCTAAGGCATCTCTCAACTGGCCTATTGGTACTATCTGTGGTGGTGCCATCGGCCTCGCCCCTGCACCTATCTCTCGGGACCCTGTCCTTATGCCTATGACTGTCCTAAGGGACCGTCCCACTCCTACCTATATCTCGGGCTCGAACGACTATAACCTACACATGTGTAGTGGCCAACTAGCCTTATAAACTTATAATATATGCTTGTAGGGAAGCCACATGTACCCCATCTCCATCTCCACCCTATGTGGGTACACTCGCCTCCTTGTGTAACTCGAGCTCGTAGAGGGCCACCGCACCTATAACATAACAACTTGTGCCTTTGAACCTGCCAAATGCCCCCCGAACCATACCAAACTATGTAATCAAGGTCACCACCTACCCTTGTAGGGCATCCCTCTACACTGTGATGGTGGCTAAATTTGGCTGCCCTAACCTCGTGGTACTACTCATAAGTGTGCAGCCCACCACTGTCTATATCTATCTATAACCTTGGCATCATCAATCCACCAGTCTCTCACCTACTCCTCCTACCCTGTCAACACTATCAGCTGTGGTAGAGGTAGAGGCCTCTCCACATCATCCCTCCTATACTATGGGAAAGGTGGTGGTATATCCTCTAGCAGCCGTAATCATCGGTTGCCTAACCCTTTCCATGGGTATCATCTCGTGCTCTCCTACACGATGCCCCTCTACCCATCTAAGTAGATGTAATTCATCTAACTCATCATCCATCTATCTATATGAGGGAAAACCCACATACGGTCTCCAAATATGTGTCACATGCCGGATAATCCCTCCAATAAACACTTGTAGAGGTGACATCATGTGTCACCCTAGTCATTCGATGATCTCCAATAATAGGAACCCATCACCTATAACCCACCTGAACCAAACCTAGCTTGAATGCATCAACTCGAGGCATACCAACTGGGTGCACACACACAATGTGCTCATATGCCCAACAATGAAGTAGGAAAGTGCAACATAAGTTTGAACCTCCATAGCCACCCATATGCCCATCACTCCCTATAAAGTTGCACTAGGGAATGTGAGCACCCATGCAAATGAGTCCTGTCTATCACCATATCATGCAAGACCCCCATCAATGATCATGGGAATCTCCCACCCTCTACATCGACAATGAAAAAAAGCGGCATCGCTCCATCAACAACACAACAATCCTAGTCTCCTTTGGATGGGCTTGAAACATCTCTCCGTAGCTCAGCCTGGAACCTCAACTACGTTAACCCTCGCCAAGGACTATTAACATCATCTCTTTAGTTGCCTCTCGAGGAGATTGAATATACCTATGTCCCCTCTATCGGCAACCATAGGATCCTATACACATCCTCCAGGGTGACTGTGATCTCACCGTTGGTAGATGGAATGTGTTGGTCACCGAATCCCATCTGTCAATGAGGGTGACCATCAAACTTTTCTACTAGAATACATGTAGGTAAGGTCTAACCCCAATTAGGCAAACCTTTGTAACATGCCACCAATCCTTAGGCCGTTGCACCTCCTGAACCATCACGAGTAGGGTGGCACACTATCTCACATCCGCGCCTGACCTCTTGGCCGCATCTAAAACACATCAAATTAATTTTGTATCCTAGAATTTACCAAATAAA